>PNEQ01107385.1:0-11897 GCA_003012365.1 Medauroidea extradentata | reverse complement strand
CAGTGGATAGAGACATCGCAGGCTACATTGTCACGTACATAAATCAAAGAATAAACATTTTTTGTATTTAAATAAAAATGCTACAATTTAAAAAATTAGCTGAATGTGTAGCCGACAGCATTATTATTCACTGTGAATTTATTCAGTTTGGAAAGTGAGTTTGTTTTAGTGCCGTCCTTAAAACGGAAACACGCAAATTTTGACTTTAACGAGCCATTACACAAAAACTATGCGAGATAAAATATTTTATAAGAGAATTATTAAGCATTTTGTGTTTTAAACAAGAAAATAAATAACTGGTACAAATGTCAAAATAAAAACATGGTGACGGAAATTACGGTACACTACACCTTAGACGTTCAGGAGGCCGTACAGTGATATAAGAGTTAAATTAACGTTTCAGCACGGGAAATGCCGGAAAAGGTGTTTCAAGTGCCTGGATGTATATTTATAACCTACTTTTCGGAAGAAAAATGTACAGGAAATTAATTACCGTCGTCTGTATAGGCGTGTGTTTCTTTAATTTCTTCATAACGTAAATTTTTTGTAAAATATTTAAAATTAATGATAACTAAGAGAATATGTTAACAGTTATTTTAAGATCATATTCTCTTTACATATCATAGACTGTTTTGACCCGTGTAATCGTAATTGGAGATAAATTAATTATTAGCTTATTTTAGTACCGCATTAGTAAATACATTTAACAGTCAGTTCACGTAAGCTGAAGAAATTCTGATGAGTAGTGCTTTATGTTATTAATGACTCCGAATTTCAAAATTAAACCATAATTATTACTTACAAGTAAGCAAACATAAGTCAATAAATCTAGGAAACTATGTCCTTAAAACTATTGAACCATGAAACCCGAATTTCATCAAACTAAGTGCACTTGTTAAGGTGACTTTACTTTCTTGTACTTTGTCGATGTCATGCTCATAGTTTAAAAATAGCGACTTTTATTTAATTTTAATTATTTTCTTCATTTTTTGTTTGTATGACATCTGAGGAACTATTTTTCCGAATTATACGAAACTTGATACAATCGTAGATCTTAGTATGACTTGACGTTTATGTAAGTAATTAATGCTGTATTCATATTTTTTTAACATGGTGGCCATACGAAAATTTTTCTGGCCACATTAGATATTTGAGAAACAATTTGTCCTATTTTCATCGAACTAGACCACACGTAAAACATAGTTACTTAATTGCTATGTACTTTTACAATACCGTGTTCATATTTTTGAAATCGTGGCCTTTTGAACATATTTGTTCAAGCGAGATATCAGAGAAATAATTTTCAGAATTTTGTAAAAGTTAGTAAATATATAGTGTTTAGAAAAGTGACATGACTTTTGTTGTGTTCACATTTACAAAGGTGGACATTTTAATTTTTTTTTATCACAACAGACATTGGAGGAACTTTTTTTTTTTTAATTTGGCACAATTTTCTTTAGAATTCGGCACACACAAAACGCATAAAGTCAGTCGACAGTAATGATTTGTTATACCTATTATGCTTTTTAATTGTTTCCGTTTGAAAAATCTTGCTGTATGTTATATCTCGGGGTCATTTGACTAACAATTCAAATAAATTTTATTTTTTGATACTTCATCGAGTAAGCTTTGGTTTTAGCTTAGTTTTTTTGTAGGTCCGCCGTTTTGGAAGGTAGAAAGATGTTTAACTATTTAACTATTTCGAGAACTGTGATCCGATTGTAGTAGAATTTAATATTAAGATTGTGCATCATCCAAATTTTCATTTTTTGAGTCTACCAAGCTATAAGATAGCACGAGAAGAATAAATCAAGGTATTGGGTCATTATTTTAGGATAATTTGCACCCAATTTTAGACATATAACCTCATCCATTATGCTGGTATCTTATTGTTGTACGTCGAAATTTCAAGAAAGACGCCTACTTCCATCGTAGTCATGAAACCAACCTTTCTCGAACTTTTTACCAAACATTGTTTTAATGCATGCAGTTCTCCGATTGGCTTATTTAAATTGTAAACTAAAATGAAACATAAGTTCTTTAATTTAAGCAGTAATCTTTGTTGTAATTTAGTTAGTGCGGATTTGTAACTTGGGGCCACGGATTCGAAAACCAAATAAGTAATTGTCATCACAGCAAAGAAAAATAGTGTCAATGCATGACTACATAACAAACCACATCTCGTACAAATATAAAATTTATTAAATTAATTAAAATTTTCTGTTAACCACCCCCTTAGAGATGGCGACGTACTCTCAGTCATAAATAGCATGCTAGTTAATTATATAAGTGAAGCAAGCGCTAAAATTTGAAAGACAATAGAGTGTCTGTTGACGTCAGAACGGAGCTGACCTCGGGCAAGTACTGTACATTCGTGAAGGCGGTGTCATGTTATGGGCGGCCTGCAGGCACACAGCGTGCACGCTCCGGAGTAATCCAGGTCCCGGAGGCGAGGGGCTGGAGAAAGGTCTCCCCGGAGATCAGTTCCGGTCGGGAGGACGCCATCTGCGGGCGACCGCCCATTGGCGGTTAATTCGGCGGAAAAGCGTGCGATCCCGACGTCGGTTGGTCTGAAGGAAGGTTGGCGGGGTTGGGGTGACCTTGTGGCGCCGTCAGTCAGCGGGTTGATGAGGGAGGACTAGGGTCACGCCTACTCGCCGAACCGTCACTGTGCCACGTGACCCACCCTCCTACACCCTTACAATATGTCTCCGCGGTCAGCTGTGTGAAGGTACGGTCGCACGCACCCACACCGGAACCGCCAAGCAGAATCAACTAGGAGATCCTTGTATATGAAGGGACCGCGGTGGCCGAATGGTCAGACCATTCGCCTCCCACCAAGGTGATCCGGGTTTGATTCCCGGCGGGGTTGGTCCCCGAACTTTCGCATGTGGGAATCGAGTCGTACGATGCCGCTGGTCGGCAGGATTTATCGGGGATCTCCCCCGCCCTTTCACTTCTGCGCTGCTCCATACACACCTCATGTCACCCCTAACTAGCGCTAAAGACTTCGATGTTGAGTGCTGACCAAAATCTCTGACTCACTCCTTGTAGGTGAGACGAGATGAAAATGGAGTGGCGACCAGACAAGTCAAACGGCATTGTCCAAATATGATGTAATAAGAACTGACGAAGAGAAAAATATCACTGAAGTCCTCCTCGTGTGTATGCCCCAACTTAGTTTACGTAATATTATGAAACCGTTCGCGATACTCGGGTAGGTTCCTAGAAGTTCGAAGTTACCCAAATAGGAAAAGAAGACGAAATAACTAAGAGTGGCACCAACCAACAAAGATCAAGACAGGACCATGCAGGTCAATACAATCAAAAAAGGACATGCCGGCCTTTGGACCGTAAAAACTTGTCTATTGGCTTGAGAGGATCTTCCCAGATACCATGCGATTGGCCAGAACAATGTACGTGACATTTGGCATACATTGCAGGCTTTTGCGGCCATTGTTGTCATTTCCTTGGCATCTGGGGTTGAGCTGCGTGTTGTGTTACTTCTTGGACAACTTGCCATCCTCAGACTGAGACCGACTGGCCGCATCCGTACCTCTAGCTGGCACCTGAAACAGAAGATGTTACAGAGATAGTGATGGTTGCATTAGATGTAGTAGATTTACTTTATACACTAACGAACTCTCCTGTATGTGTCAGGAACGAGGTGGCGCAACAGTCATACGTTGAATTCGGCTCCGGCCATCTTGATTTCGGTTTTCAATGGCTTCCCGAAATCGCTCCAGACGAATGCTAGGATGGTTCCTTAACAAATGCCATGGCTGACTCCTCTACCAACTCCTGTCATTGTGTTGTGTGTCACCGTCTGTAATGACCTCGCTGTCGACGAGACGTAAAGTCCACTTACCTTAACTTACCTTATCTGTGTGAAACAAAATGAACACGGAATAAGGATACAAACTTAGCAATATCCACACATCACTTCCTATAACCATGCATGACAGCAAGCCTCAGAGACTTGGAGTGTGCAAAGATAAGAATTTACTTGTTAAACTGCATTAGATTTACCTCAGCATCTATCGTACGTACATGTATGCCACAACTGACGTTTTATGTTCTGGGTGCGGCCCACATTACTATGTCATGTTTTGGGCTGTATTCCCTTAAACACCTTGACAACTATGAGCAAGTTAAATAATTTAATGTCCAAAAATGCTCGAAAACTTTATTTATTTATTTTTCAATTTTTTTTCCTGATGAACAATTTCCTTTGCTCAATGAAGAAAATGATTTCTGGCCTGAAACGACGAAGCCCCAATTCAGCATGTAAATTCCGTTCCTTGCCATCGTCAAGACTCCCAAGTAATGAGTACAGGAATGCAAGTTTTGTTGAATACACTTAATTAAAACCTTTATCACAGTAATGTATGATTTCTGTAAGAATAACATGCATTATACTTTTGACTAGACGTTGAAAATCACAAAAATGTTTAGTGCTAACATATTGTATAGAACAATGTAATGTGTGCGCCCCATGCAATTCGATATAACACATATTTGCATGTATTAACTGTTTTCAGACGAATCAAAAACATTCATGAGGTATTGACAATAAATAACGATTAAATATCCTGTAGCGAGATTGTCGACTGTGGACAAAAAGTTTGATATAAGACACTAGGGATCGCAATAGTCGGGAAACGCTTTAAAATCGGTTACCAAACGTTGAAAATATGGTATCACAGATGCCACACATCGCTGCATCTGTGACTGCCAGGTGTAGCGTTCGTGTTGCATGAAACCAATTAATTGTGTCCACTTAGCAGTGTATCACCTGGCCCACGTGTGCTGCTTACACGCACTGTTTACTGGGTTCCAATCTGGTGTCTACTGCAGAGTGTTTGTGTACGTTCCCTGTGCATCAGCGAAGTGTTAGTCAACACTAGTGTGAAGCACGTTGTTTTAGTTGAGAAAATACCAGCCGTAATCATAAAACAAAATCATTGAACCCTGCACTGGCCTGTAGCATATACTTTCCACAAATCAAATAACAGGGCCAAAGCTTGATGTCCCGTTGAAAATCACTTTCTACGAAAGTACTGCATGCTAATTTAGTACTTCGTGTCTAGAGGCGATAAGGTGTTTGACGAACGTGTTATATTCGACTTAACGCCTTCCCGTTTTCGTGCCTCAAAAGTAAAACACAATTAGGGTACACTTGTTCTTAATTATTAGTAAATCAATAATTTATATAAAAATCGGAATGCCGCATGTTTCTTTTCTCCCTCCATTCATAAGTTTATATCTTCCGATGCTAACAGTAGTACAATTTGGTTAATGGAACAGTCATAATGTCACAAATTGTAAATTAATAACTCAAATAACTTTCATATTGACTTAATCAAACAAATAACTGCAGAATAAAATGCATAGCAAATAGTTTGTGCAGTTTCCAGTCACGAATTGCTGTGACTGTTCAGGGATGTTCCGCGTCACGTATTTGCTTTCAACGATTGTTTCTTGTGACCCAGAAACTCTTGAAGCTGACTATATGATACGTGAGTACGCGCAACATATGCAGTGGAAACCTGTGTGTGAGTCACTGTCTCGAGTGGATAAACGTGGATGAAACCGTCACACTTTTTTTCTTCCGTTTGTGTGCAGGAAATATGAGGCGGAACAGCCCGTAAGTGCAGCTGATGAATGTTTGAACGATATGATGGGACCTCATCCTAGACCAGAATACAGCAAAGTGCTGTTTACATTTCCAATATGTCCTTACTCGATTATTTTGCCAGCTATTTGAACAGATTGAGATGATTTTTTTATTCACTGCTAAGGCCAATTTTGTAGATTCTTAAACAAATACGCCGAATACCATGAAATATTTGAGAATATAAATAAATCTTTAGAATAATTTGGTATCTTTAGTTTTTTTTATTATTGTTGTGCCACTAAAATTGAAATTCTTTCATCCAGTACAACTTCTTTTGTATATTTTCTCTTACTGTAAGTTTTCATTCGAGTTGAGCTCACAAACCTGTCAAGTTAGCTCGAAAATTGGGATGAGGTTACAAAAATTCACACAGAACCGAAAATTTGTACGAATGTTCAGAACAACATTATAAATTAAATGTGAAAAGTCCCCATCGATACCACATCTGCAAAAAATGTTTATTCAAGGTCAAAGTTCCTCTCTCTCTCTCTCTTTCTCTCTCTCTCTTTCTCTGAGAGAGTGAGAGAGATGAAAGCTCTAAAATTTTTATTTGACCTATTTTTATGATAAAACTTAACGTTTGGCTGAAAAAAAATTCATTTGACCTTCAGTAAATTTTTTTGCGGATGTGGTATCGATGGGGACTTTTCACATTTAATTTATAGTGTTGTTCTGAACATTCGTACAAATTTTCACTTCTATGCGGATTATTGTAACCTTGAATGTATATTTTGACCGGCTTATCAGAGCAGTATGTTAATACGAAAGCTAGAACGCTCACCACAGCAAGGCAGTCCGGGTTCTGTTCACAATATTTCGCGTGTAGAAAACTAATTGAAATGGGAGTGTGCATGGAAGAAGGACATTTCGGATTATACCAGGTTATATTTATAACAAATACTCAGAGAAAATGATCTTATGATTCTAAACAAAATTTTTTTAATAAAATAAGGGATTGTTTAGTACCGAATGTATTATACGTCAACCGACATGTCAGAAACTATAAGTTAAAAGATAGAGAGACACTGGTACAATTAAATTAACTTTTTTATATTTTATATGTGCTTTTGTTTAAATGTTTCTGTTAGGTAAAAACGTTCCAGTTTACACGTACATATTATTTACTAAAAATTCTTAATGAACTTCTCAGCTGCCAGTTAGTATATTTAGCTGTTGGAGTTAAATGCTTTAACTTAGTAAACAACTATTTGTTCACTGGATTTAGTTGCTTGGAGAAGCTCCATCGCAATGGAATATGTCCAAGCAACTAAATCTAGTCATGCACTCTCATTGCACGGTTCTTTCAAATATCATAACGACTATTAATTCGTGTTTTTTTTAACACAATTTATGCTTGTATACAATTATATCTAGAAAATGTTATTTCTTGCTTAACGTTCTACACCGGTATATATAAAAATCATACTCTGCTTTTACTCAGAGAAAAATTATCAATCGAAATTGTTTTTGAAATTTATGCAATGCGACCCAATGGCGGAACAGAAACACACTTGTTTACTCTACTTTAATTAACATCTTATCAGTCCTTGTTTTTATTCCTACACTCACTTTCTCTCCAACTCTTGTTTCGTGACATACAAGGCTGATAAGAGAACGAGATAAATATATGTTTTATCGAGCGGATGATCCGTTTTCCTTACCATCACTTTGGTACACTCAGAATGAAAATACGATTTAAACCTTTTCTCTTACGTTATAGCTTAGCCCCCAGTCACTGTAGATTATATCATATTGTTTCACTAAGTGTACCTTGCTCAGGTTCTAAATCGAGTGAGTAGAAGGTTATGGTCAGCGCTTAACAGGTCTTTAGCGCTGGAGAGGGGTGACGGAACGATAAGGGCGGGAGAAACGGGGAGATCCCCGAGAAAACCCACCGACCGGCACGATTCCCACATACGAAAAACAGGGACCCGATCCCTGACGGGAATCGAACCTGAATCGTCTTGGTGGGAGGCGAGAGGTCTGACCACTCGGCCACCGCGACCCTCGGTTCTAAATCGTAAACGAGCAAGCAACGACTCGTTCTAGAAGCTAATGTAAACGAAGTACGCAACAGTATAGGTTGTTTCATACCGTCATTTAGGGCACCGCCTAACTGCACGGTAGATGCTCGGAAGCGACAGAGCTATAAGGGCAACTTTGAAGCGCTCATCAAATGTTGCATTGGCACTACGAGTCAGGCGCTGAAATAGCGTGGGTGATTCCCGCCGAACACTTCTTACTATGGGACTTCAAACGGTGACCGTACAATTTTATTGGTGGAAAGTTTGTTGCAAAGTTCAGTGCACGTTACTATTTGACTTTTGCATACATCTGGTCAGTATATTTTGAAGTACGGCAGCCTGAAAAGGCCATTTATAGCAATGTTGTCCTGCTTAGAAACCGTGTTTTTTAATGAGCATCCCTACCTTTCCGTATTTTCCTGAACATTATACCGCGTGTTAAGTGATGATCTTTGAAAGAACTGTGCAATGGGAGTTCATGACTAGATTCAGTTTCTTGGACGTACTCCATTGCAAAATTGAACGACTGTCAAAGAAAAACTAAATAAATAAAAGAAACTTTTATTTGTTTAGTTTTTCTTTGACAGTCGTTCAATTTTGCAATGGAGTACGTCCATGAAACTGAATCTAGTCGTGTTAAGTGATGTTCTTAATAACTTTACATTATTCCATTACTCTAATTTAGGATAATGTCTTTCTTAACAAAGTGAAGGACTGTAAACGGGTAACAGGCCCTATTAATTTTTTTGTATACAGCGCTGAATGTGTACTGCTCGCATTCGGAGAACCCAATTTAAAGATCGTAAGTGTGTATTAACTTGTCTCTCACTACTCCAAGAGTTTTTTAAACTAACTAATTAGGTGGGGTAGGACCGTTGCCGACAACTTGTACACCACCCGAAGGGTGTTTTTTTTGCTGGTTCCTAACCCTAACCGCCTCCACACGTCGCTTGCACATCGGAAATCAAAGCCCCCGCGATCCACACGTGTTTGCCGAGGGCTCCGTGAGTAATCCAGGGGTGGGTGACCTAATCCAGCACCGTGCATAAAAAAACAACCACAACCTACCCCTTCCTACTGCTCGTGTAGACCGTGAGATCGGCGCCACGGCCCGGGGACAGCGATTATTATTTCTGCCCGTGGAACCGCACGCGCTTCGCATTATCCCCCGGTGCGGCTGTTTGCGCAATGCGATCTGCAGGGGGCGGGGGCAGTTTTTCCGTAGAGGAAGGAGGGCGAGGGGTATAAACGTGTCGCGTGTCCCGGCGGTCGTCGCGATCCGCAGCGACGTCGAATACCCGATCACTTCACGGTCGTCTGAGCGCATCACGTCGTCCGCTGATCCGATCTGCTTTCTCGGCCAGTGTGTTCCTTCAGGATGTGGAGACGTCGGCGACAAACAAGTCTCCGTCGAGCTACTAAGGCTTACAAACTGCGTATTGTTGGCCGCGCGAGACTGGTGGCTGCTGCTATACAGATTTGTCGGGTCGAGCATTTCTGTTTAGTGGACGTGGAGTCGACGAAGTCAATAAACTACTACATTATTCAATAAAAGTATCAGGCAGCCTCCACTTCATTATGTTGAGAACCCGGTGAGTCAATTTAATAATCTGCAGACATTGATATCTGTTGGTTTGAGTGTAGTAAAATTAAGTTTGTCTTTTCGATCCCGAGTTCACAATTTCTTATTGTCCTTAAGAGTGGCATCCTAATGTTTATTGTCAGACATTTTCTGCTAGCAAGAGAAACAAATTAATTAAGTCAATAAAGTAAACGCATCAAAGATGTAACGTAAGCAGCAAATATTTTAAGAAAATTTTTAACGTAATACGTTTAAGAGGGAGGAATTCTTACCAGATGGGATGTTGCCGGTCCGTTTTGTTTCCAGATAACTTCTTTGCCACGACAGGGCATATATAAAAATTTACTCAATTTTTGAAATTTTTTAACACCGATATATTAATTATTTTGTAATGGTTAACGCCTGAGAAAAACATTTTAAAAATCTTTTATATTCCCTGATTTATAAGAAAACACGTAAATCCAATCTGAGAATGATCAATTCCTGTGGCTGGACATGTCGTGTATAAAATTACATATGGATAATAATAAAATAAAATGCTAGAAATACAAGAAATTAAGTAAACAGACGGCTTCAAACGTCTTCTCAACAATAGAATGCTGGGCGCATACTAATCTATCACTCCTGCAAGTTTCCTCGTCATCGAATGTATAATCGGAAATGTTAATTGTTTGGGGGTCGTCGTGCAACGTTACAGAAAAAGGAAACTGTTTAAGAGAGCGCATTTAAATTAACGATTGAAATCTTTGCTTTAGAGTAATTCACGAGTTTTCAGAATCAGTTGTTGAATACCAATGAAATAACGTAAATAAAATATGGGAAATTTCTTTGAGGCTGTATCTGGCGTGATGAAATCTTAGTTTTTACTATGTGAAGAAGAAGATATTCGGAAAGATTTCTTTGAGAAATAATAGTTTTATACAAAAGCGCGTTTTACATTTCTTCGGTACTGCCAAGTTTCTGAAATTCCTAGTAATTTCCAATACATGTCAGTCTATTCACTCATTAAGGTTTTCCTTACTTTATTGGTCAAGTTTAACAGTAAATTAAACTAACAGAGGAACGCAACTCTAGTATTATGAACACTAAGCTCAATACGACTAAGGGAAAAGAAAATTAAATGATAATTGATATAGGGCATCTACGGTCTAATTTGGAATAACGGAATATTCTCTGTTCACGAGTAGGACTAGTTTTTCACCGTATACATGGTATTGGAATCACTCCGATTCCATGCATATCTACGTAGTGTGAAGCGATTTCTCACGACCCTACACATGTCACCAGATAGATTATGATGTTACTTATATTAATTTGTTTGGCTTTCTCAGATGTCGCCCGAAAGACAGCTGTTCATAAAGTAATGTTGCAATAGTCAATTATTTCTACTTTTTTTAAATACATAATAAATGATCCATCGTTTCCGTGAAGTCTGCACGTCTAAATTATGCAGAGATGTAAACTTTTAACTGTTTTACAATATAAATATTGCGCTTAAGAACACGAAACTTCTGAATTCCAGAGAGGAAAATTGTATACTTGTGTGGAAACATTCTCTAACCAGTTTCTTATGTGTGTTCTTAATTAAGAGACCACAATTGAGAGGATTTCATGTATAAATAAATAAATTAAAATTTGAAATAAAAATACGATATTAGGTACAGATGTCTGAAACATATACTACTGTAAACAATTTTGTTGAGACCATCCAAAAATTATGTAACTAGCGTTCACGAGAGGGATGCTATAGGCCGAGCGGGTAACTATTTAATTTATTACACGCAAATATTAAAATTCAGTAATTCTGTAAAGAAATGATAGGGTCTGACGAGTTCGTGACCAGTTAAGTTACAACAACAATGTTCTAGAAGTACATTTAATGTGCTTGCGCGAATTAACATTCATAAATAAGTACTCGAGAAACGAAAGAGATGGTACGTTGGACTGATAAATCATTAAGTCCACGAGACATCCAGTACATTATATGCGTGTGCAACAGAGCAGAAACATTAATAAGACATTTAATAACCCCAAACGGCCATATAAGCAGAGATTGTGGCACACTACTTGATGTGCAAAGTGTCTGCCTCGCTGGGTTATGGTATCACATCCAATGTTTGCCGACCTTCTTGGTGCACCTCGGCGACGGTCGTTGCTGGGTCTAGGCTAGAAACTACGTTGCGGGGACTGGAATTTGTTCCCGTCTCCAGATACAGACACAAAGGGTCCGAGAACACGAGTGCGACTGTTAGCTATAGAGATGATGGTTAGAGGTACGTGAAATTTGCGGATTCGTTTCAGGATGAGCTGGAATTCAAAAGCATAAGAATTTTCGTCACGTTCCGATTGGATCACACATTACTAGAGACATGAACTTTTCGCGAAAAGAATTTTGCCCCACTTTGTTCCAGTGCTTTATGTGCACGTCTGCAGTTCTGCTTCATAGATATTGGCAGCGTGCCTTTGAACTGTGACGTTTCTCATTTGACTGTACCAATCACAATAAGGTTACTGTAACACCACACGTCTGTGATTTGCGTGTAAAACCCCACTACACACGAATGTCAAAACATCCAATCTCTGACCGTGAAGCAAGTCTGCAGACGTGCACACA
>PNEQ01107378.1:0-17038 GCA_003012365.1 Medauroidea extradentata | reverse complement strand
CGAAAAATAAAATGTACTGAAACATCCAGAATAAAATAAAATTACTGTATAACACCAAATTACTGTTAGTATAATGTAAGCAAGTTAATATCAATGAAATAAGAAAAAGTCAGGAAAATGAACCTAAACTTATGAGAAAATAGACAAAACATTTTAATATTTAATTTATATAAGTCGTGACGTATATAATACGGCACAATTGTTGCTAACCATTGGTTAAATTTTAGTCGGAAGATAAACAGAAGAAAATCAGACATTGAGAAACCGAGCCTTTAACACATATTTTATCAAGAGTTACTGTTTACATTACACAATTCACGCGTGCACACACACACACACACACACACACAAATATATATATATATATATATATATATATATATATATATATATATATATATGTATGTGTGTGTATTCATATTTATTTATCAATATTTTTAAAAGGTTAACTGTTCACAGTTTGACACAAAAATCACCAAAACGCCATGGAGGAATGTAAATGTAACGGGGAACATTATTTCTGGGGAAATGAGATTGTAAGAAATGGTAGCCCTTGCCAGGTGCACGTAACGATGGCATTTCAAAGTAATTTTTAGAGACCTGCATCAAACCAACAAAACCATTCTCTCTTGGAAAGACATATTCTAGAAAAAACTGGTTCATGGTGAGTCAGAAACATGGGGATTCTGGCAAATCCCGTAGCACAAAAGCAATGATAATGTCGGGCGCATGATGGAGAACGTGTTGCTATTTCGTAAGAAGAGCCTCCTACTGATTTTTAAGTAGTTGACTTGAAACCATTTCTGTACGGCGCACAGTTAAGGTCATTGATATCCTTCCTTACCGGGTACATGTGTTCCATGAGTTAAAATAAAAGTCCCTGATTTCCGTGCAAGAATTCACTGAGTTCGTGTTCTGGCCAGCCAATCTGTACCTGGATTCATACAAAATGTACAACTGGTAGTAGTCAAACGAGTATAGGCGGTTGGGAATAAAGTGAGCACTCAAAATAACCCTGATGATTTTCTATTTTTAACAAATTCGTATCTATCCGCGCGTAATGATGACTAACGACGTGAAAATTCTATTACATATCTGGACACGTCACTTGGTGTTTGTACGTCTGCGATAAATTATGTGGTCGGTAGGAACATTTATAGTCCGATAAAAATAGGTTATTAATCATTTATAGAACACAAATATGTTGCAATGATTTCATTTTATTTCAGTATTGTTGCGTTTAAATAAGAAAACACTCGGAACTATATTCCGCAGTGCGCTGCCAACCGTACAACTAGTAAGGTAACTACAATTAATTTTACAATATATGAAGTAACGGTTAGTGATTTTTTTTCATAGGTTAAATCTTTAGTGCTCACTTTTTCCGAATGACCCTTATCATGTGTTCTTGAGTTGACACGTCAACAAGAACATCCGATTTCTTGGGTACGATAGGCCTGACGAAAAATGTGCAGAAGACCTCTATATCACGATAAGTTCACTGTGTGGGCGGATGAGTCTAGTCACTTTGTCGTACATCCGTATTGTGTTAGTGCAACCAGCACTGCCAAAGCTACTGTGTATAAAGAGCAGGTAAATTTTTGCTACCCTTTTTTTTTACTTAACATGTATACATATTTTCTTCAATTAAAATGTTATCATGTGATTCAGACTTAATAGTCCGGCGAATTAACGGAAACTTTATGCACTTTGAAGTAAAATCAATATCTTTTGAGTTATAATTTGGGGTTAATATAGAACGTTTTCCGAAACGAAGGCATTCGCTACATCACACAGATATATAATCTTACTACACCATTCTAATTCAAGCTTGCCGATAACAAAAAATTTAATCATTTCAAAAACGCCTTAAATTAACTGGTTATTTATATATTTTTTAATTATGTTCCAATAAGAGCTGTGTACAATACAGCGTAAACCTAGGAATCGAATCTGTAAGATAATTCGAAAATTTCTGGTTCTCAGTTTATTGAATTACTAAAATAATAATTTCCCTTATAATAGGCTTATCATAGTGCGCAGAAATGGTAATAACACACCAAAGCGCCACATTAATTTTGTTGCTTTACCGTTGGCATCACTGAGAAACTTAATAGTCAAACATCGATACCCCCCTCACTGCCTCTCGCAGAACTAAGCCATAAATCAGACAGACATACACGTGTTACAAATGTATATATTTTAAATACGGGCCGGTATTTATTTTGTATAACGACAGCGAGGCCATTGTAGACGGTCACACACAAACTATTACAACGTCAGAAGCAGGAAGAGGAGTCGACCATGTTTTTTTTTTGTTAAGGAATTCGCCTGGAACGGGAAACCATGGAAAACAGAAAACAGAATTTTTTTGGAGCTAGGGTTCGAACCCGGGTTCTTTCGAATGCTATTATAACGTATTACAGTTGCACCACCTCACTCGGTGACAGTCATTGGATAAATTCATATTTGAACAAGAACAGAAAATCTGCAATGTCACATTCTAGCGTAATGTAACACAACCGTAATAATCACGTTTACTTTTTTTTTTTTTTTGCGATAAATATATAATTTCCTTTTAATTGGAATGCTAATATTATTGCGTGGCATTAAGCATGTACAGTTCGTTGATTTTTTGCATGTGTTAAAATGTTGAGATTACAGATTATAATGAAGAAATTTGAAATTATTCAAATACCAAAACTTAAAATAACATTATTTACCTATTTTGATATTCGTAGTCATAAGCGTGTTTAAGGTGTAAACTTATATTAGATGCCAAATATAAAAATTATATATGCAAATTACTAACGAAATACCCTTATAACCATTAAGGAATATGATTATAACAGTTTCACTAAAATATGAGGTCTTTTAACCATGATGCAATAGGACTTTATGAGAATTAAGTTTGTATATACACTTCACTACTAAGTTTTGCTAGCAAAAACCTATGTAGTCTGTGACGGTTAAACCAACCACAATGATAGTACCCCAGAGGAAACCATTCAATTTTAACAGCGAAACATGAACTTTATTAACCTCACAAAAAAGTTGTGTTATATTACTTTCCGCTGCCAACGAAGCATATAGACACAAAAACCAAACATTAAAGACAGATGTAATTTCACAAGTAAAACAGTGAACTACAGACACAAGATAACTAGGAAACAACACACGTTTCAGTAAACGAATAACTTGCACAAAAAAAACTCAAACAGCTCAAAGACAACGTGGTTTTCAGATAATGTTCCTGTCTCGCCGTTGTAATTGACTGAATTCCTCAGGGAATCTCGTACATTTAGGGCCAGTTTCACATTCTCTTTTAAAATTGTAGTTATCTGACTGTATGACTGATATAAACGAAACTTTTAACTACTGGTTTATACGATACCGTTTCTCAAACAACTTCTCCCGTTTAAGGATGTTGGGATTAGCTAAGTGCTGTTAATGGTGTATGGGGCAACCATGCACTGACAATTTACGATGTGACTGAGAAATTACTTTTTTTAAGCCATGTTTAAGAATTGCTTGTAAGCAGTATGGACGAAAGAGATAAACTTGAACGTTCCGGTAAATGTATTGCTATTGAAAAGTAACGTATAACTAGTTTATTTGAAAATACTGTCATATTCTTTAATGTAAAAAACACCGAATGTTGCAAGACAAAGCCGTGTTCAACACTCTTTCGGGCGTGTGTCCGCTAACCTATGCAACTTTAAAAAGGCAGAACGAAATGCGTTATTTAACGACTCAAAATAAGAATAGCGAATATGCAAGTCTACAACGTGGAATGTTGTCAGCCACAGAAAATCACTTCGACAGTTTTGGATAGTAAGCAAAACGTAAAACATGGACGACAGTACGCAGACTTGTGGTGAAATTTATTATTGTATTATCGTTAAAAGTTTGCGTTTTGCTGATTCCGATTATCTCTAAATATAAAAGAGAACACTGACTAACTGACATATCAATCTGCAGCCCAAACCATTGGACCTAGAATCATTAAAATTTTTGTGTAATTTTCCCTCAGGTCGTAGGCGAGCACTAAGAAGGGATTTTTCGAAATTCGACCTCTGAATATGTACAAATAGGTGAAATGTGTTTCCGAAGAAATGTCTATAGATTCTGAACCAGACGGCCTATCATTGTGATTTATATATTAATAGGACACACATGAAAAGCATGTTAACAATTTGAAAGATTTTTCGAAATTAATCATTTAAGGGGTGTAAAGACCTCAAAAAATTTTTCCGATTAACTATTCACACACACATAAATAGGCTATATATGTGTGTATATTCACTTCAAAATGTTGCTGACGTAAGAACCCAAAAATGTGTTTCAGGATTTTGTGACATTTGAACCCCAAGCAGTAAAAAGGGGTAAAATGTGTTTATTAAGAATCCTCTATACCACTGAAACACAATCGACTATCGTCGTGACTTTAACTTCAAATGGTTACGTATACAAAAGCCTACGACAGGACTCCAAGACGTTTCGAAATGCTTTAATTTAGGGGGTGAAAATACGTGAAATGTTATTTCGATTATTCCTCCATATCTATCGAGCCAATTGGGATATCGAAGTGTTCTTTGTATTAGATTGATGCTTATGTAAATATCGAAAATAGTATTTAAATATATTTTCCGAATTCAGCCCCCAAAGAGGTTAAAAAATGCGTAAAATATGTACTCGATTCACAATCGATATATACAGATCACATTGATATGTATATGGTTACGTGATATTTGTTTAAAATTGATACTTACTCAAGTACCCGAAAAGTAATTTCAGGAACTTTCGGAATTCCCCACATTAGGGGTGAAAGGGGTGAAAAATAATTTAATGTGTTTTAATTAATCGTCGATATATCTTGAACCAATCGGGCTATTGTCGTGTTTTTCCCGTCCAAGAGATACTAGTTAAGTACTCTAAAATGTGATGCACAGATATTTCGAAATTCAGCCTCTTAGGAGGCGAGGAGATCTGGAAAGTGTTTTAGATAAATCTTGTATATGTATCGAACTCTTCGAAACATTCAGTTTTTTTTTTCATTCAGGATAATGATTACGTAAATGGCGGCAAAAAGGTTTTTTAAGATTTTTCAAATTTCGAACTCACATTACTGTTTCGGAGTGATATGTGACTTTTAATAAATGATTGATTTTGCTCATTCAGAGTTACCTTCGCGATTTACGCTTCAGTTGGATACTTGAACAAATATTTAAGTTATGAAATTAAGATTTTTCGAAATTCGACACCTATAAGGGTTAAAAAGTCATAACACTTGTTTTGTATCAGCCGATGATACTAAGGTGGTATTCGCGTCAGAATGCTGCTTACGAAAGTACCTAAAAAGTAATGGAAGTTTTTTTTTAATTTTATTAGTTTAGTTATTTAAATAAATAACTTTGTTTGTGAACTTTCAAGGCTGAAGATCCGAAAAGCAATTAAGGCCAGCAAGAAATTGATTATACAGGAATTCCTTTCTACAGCTCTATCGAGAAGCGGTGTTATACAACCTCTATGGGGACCAGGGAAATTAATATTTCGTTTTTAAAAGTAGTTTTCACGAATAATTTCGACATTTTGTGTCGCAGTTGTTTGTAGCTCCGATCTGGGATGAAATACATTTTAAAGGCTGTGCAAACGTGCAAGACTGACACAAATAAATGCAAGGCAAATGAAATTAGTGTAATTTGAATAGAGTCGTTCAAAAGTGATGAACATGGATCATGCAATCCACTATCCACTGAAGTTCCTCGACAGCATCAGCCCGCATATATGCTAACTCACTAACCGCAGAGTTGGGGCCCCTAGTGCGTTTATATTTCAGCAAAACATTATCCCGCCAAAATTTCTTAATGCCTCATAACTTCAAGTGAAGCTTTTGAAAAACAAATAATATATTATTGAGGGCAATATCACCAAAAGTTGTGCTCGAGGAAAATCAGTTTTAATAACTACGTATTTTATTCTATTACCCTCTTATATTTAACAGTTTGTGTAATCACCCCACAACGTCAACTTTGCTGCGACTATGAATGTGGCCCAGGCGAAGGCGCTGTTAGTGACAGGGGCAAACTCAGACTGCTTTTCGCGTGGACAGCTATAGCATATATCCAGCTGCAGAGTTAGTTCAACTAGCAGGTTGTCATTCTAACCCTTGATGACTGAACTAACTATCTGGTGCACAAAGATGTACCTGCTCTGAGTAATACACGCGAGCAAAGCCACGGGCGCGCTGCTAGTTGTAGTATAAGAAGACTGCAAGATACATTTTCTATGTTCGTGTTATTTATATTTGTGGGGTTTCAACTCACGAATGAAGCCAAATAATAATTGTATTATTTTCAGTAATAACAATTTTTGTTTAGTTAAAAACTGTGTTGATATAAGATAAATTATGTTTTATTTTGTACGTATATATATATATATATATATATATATATATATATATATATATATATATATATGTCTACTCTCACCATTAACAAAAAATAAAAAAAGCAAGAAAAATTATTATTGTTGAAATACGAAACAGGTTTCTCGCAATAAAGGGAAAGAAATTTCCCGGCTTGGATATACAAATATTGAGCTATGTTTCCTTCATTTACAGTCACTATCTTTAAAAAATTAGGCCTGCTATAACACAAGTTAAGAAACAAACTCTGTGTTTGAACTGGTAAACTCATTTTGAGTAAAACTAGGATATAACAAAAATGCAAGAAATGGTTACAGTGTTAGTATAATTTCCCATTCAATTAATATCTCTGATGTGTAACACATACTCATATTTTCATCACAGTTGTTAAATTTTATTGCTTAAAAACACATCTTGCGGCATATCTGTTAAATGTTTTGATTAATTCAGTAACCGGTGACCCTTCATGCGTTTAGGATAACCATTGGGTACCGCTAACTAAAAATAAGTTTTATATTAACCATAACTTGTAAAACACAAAGCGTGGCTAACCGCCACTTAAAATTTAATCAGTTGATTATAGGAAGAAAATCAGTCATTGTCGATCCAGCCCTTAATTACGTCACTAGCGATCACGCTTGAAATAATATATAATTCTGGGCGAACATTTGTTCATAAAGTTGGCATATTGACTTTCGAAAACGTGTAAATTTCAATAGGTGATTTAAGTTTTTGCTTGTCTTTTTAGAGTATGTTTACAAGCTCTTTCATTTTAATGCAAACATTTTTCGTACGGAAAATTAATTTTCGCTGATGTGGCGTGGACCACAAAAATGTTACGAGTGAGCTGCTGTTAGGATAATTCACATCATGAAACTTATATGTACTAATTATTATCCACCCAAGCGATAGGATAATCTTGAAGTGAACCGACGAACGCATTTTTTCCCCTGTAGAAACTTTATTTGGTTAGCAGTGGCACGAAAGCGGTAACGAATTTATGGACAGACCCGATATTAAACTTTGCATGACGCGACAGCATTTCGACACCATCAAACATGAACGGGAAAACCCGAAGGGAGGCAGCTGGTAAAATAAAATTGTAATGCCGGGACAACCCTGGACAATTTTTCAAAATAGGGCTTGCAATAACATATTTACGTTTATTTTTTTCGAGCACTGTGGGTTGTAGTTAAGATTATTTACAATGTGTTAACTCCCAGTTTTTAAATTTATTTACTTCCAACGCATTTGTCTTGCTATATCACTTACGCACCTGTACTTTATCACTCCAGCGTCAGCACTGCTGCCAACCCCCACACTCTATGTCACTCCATTAGTCATATCAATAAGTTACTGTGTATGTTTAATGTGCAGATAAGGCCGGGATTGTCGATTACCCTTATTCATAAAATCGTAGTCGATAGTTCTCTGCCGCCATTCTTTTCTATTCTCCTCGAAATTTTAATCAATTTTCTCGAAAACCTAGAGACTATAGAACTTGCTATATTTCTCTTATAATTTACAATGATGAGATCGCAGTGCGTATGGATGAACTCACTGCTCGATGAATCGATATTTTTTTAAAAAATTATATTATTAATTAACTGTTACATGCAAATATTTTAATTGTATTATTCCAAATATCTTCATTGTTCGTTTGGTTAGAATATTTATTTTTGTTTAGTTATTTATATTTTTACTTGCGTGTATTTAGTTTATGTAGTCTAATATATAATTATCGATAGTACATTTGGATACATTGAATGTTTAAATTTGTAACTTTTAATCGGAAAATTGCTTTCTCATTTCTCAGTCTTCTTAGCTAAAATCAAATATTACATTGACTTTCTTTAAGATTTTTTATAACTAATTAAAAATATATCAATTTACTACATATTTTTCTTAAGGTGATTACATTGAAGTTAAATATCTTAACACCTACACTCACACCCTCTCGCTTACTTTAATTCACAAGCACAACTTCGATTTATAAAAATATTGATTAATCGTTTTCAAGTCAGCACACTCCTTCCATCTCATAAAGGGCAAACCAGAAAAAAATAAAAAAATTAAATACTCACCAACATTGTAAAATGTTATTTCCCGATAATTATACACAAACGGAATCAAACGTGACATGCCATTAAGATGTCAAAACACAAAATTCACTTTCTGAAAATAATGTCGCGTGGATGGTGTCCGTCCAGTTGTACGATTTCCTCGATTCTAGAGCGGAGATTCTTCGTTGCAAGACGAAACAGAGTAGGGGTTATCTCTCGGATAGTTCCTCTTGATTTCGAAGTTTCCGGTCTGCGATCGCCGTTGGGAAAGTGATGTACACTTTGCTCTTAAGATGGCCTCACAAGAATATGTCACACGCAGAGAGGTTAGCTGACCACACGTTGCGTTGTCAAGAAAACTGGGGTTGTCATTGATCTTTATCAATATTTCTTCACAGAACTAATTCCGCATCATCCGACTGTTCATTGATTTCGACTCCTACACAAGTTAGATTTTGTTAGTAAGGGGTGACATCAGGTGAGTATGAAGCATCTCCGAAACGAGAGGGCGATAGAAATGGGAGATCCCCGTGGAAACCTGCCGACCATCGGCATCGTCCGGCACGATTACCCCATGCGAAAATCCGATAACAGATCCCCGCAGGGACTCGAACCCGGATCACCTTTATGGGAGGCGGGTGGTCTGACCATTCGGCCACCGCGGCCCTCTTGGATTTTGGATTTTGTATGGGTGCCAATTTAAATCCTGTTAGAGTATGCGGTGTACGGTTCATCGCCTGAGTTGCAATAATGATGCGCGTTTACGAGGTAAATGCAGAGGATTGTATGTAAATGAAACACGAACAGCTTCGAAATTCTCTGGTGTTCACTATGTAAGTATCTTCTTGAGTATTTTACATGGTCTCTTTGAAACTGATAACACATTTCTTGTTAACGTGGCACGGCGGAACACGATCCTTTTGACCTAAAGTGAAGTGTAGCTGTGCTTGAACAAGTGGTAAACCCAAGACATTGACATAAAATCTAGAGCCAAGTATATTTCCGACTTAAACCACGAAACTTGGGAATTGTGTTTTAATGTTGATTATTTTGAGTGATGAAATTATTTCAGAGGCTTCATTTACAAATATTGTAAATTGTTTTATGATAAAAGAGATTGCATTTGATGACACATGAACTTAATTGTTTACTGAGAAGGTTTATTGATTTAACTTCCAAACTGTTGGAATACAGCACGTGACTTGGTAAGCCGAGCCAGGCCTGTAAGCTGTCATATAGGTCCTAAAATAGTGACTTTTGTGTTACTAGTTAAAAGTCGCTTTCCATATGCTAATAAAATGATTTTATAAGTGGCAATATATATTTGAACGTAGGGAGTTCAATCATGAATTGTCTGTAGGATCGTAGGGTAATGTCTTTACAGTCTACGTACCTGCTGTACGAATATAGTTTTAGCGTGCCATGCCTTTAATTTTTTAATTGATATTGTTAATGTCATCCACAGTACCTTACATACGACTAGAGCAGACTCTTTTCGCTACGCATTTATCATTTTAAATCCACAGGGATACATTAGAATAAGTCTTTCTGTGGCTTTGAAAATTGACAAATACCTGCTTTAACTCAAAAAGTACCTCTTAGATTCGTTGGTCACAAAACTAGAAGCCTGCGTTAACCTACACTCAATATTATTGACTAATAAAATATTGCCGGTTCTCCGTTGATATTTTTATTTATTTATTTTTAAGTTGAAACATATATACGTTGAACTAAGAATTTTGAAAATTAGTAGGGCCTATTTAAAATTAACTTGCTCCCAAAAGAATCGCACACCAGATGTGAACATTCACTTACATTGAATAATAGATTCAGTATGAAATTTACAGCTATATGGCTGATATTTATAGTTATATTTGCGAGGGAAATGCGCGCCATATTCCACACTTTGCCAAAAAGCAAAATTCTTAAACAACATGCACGTTGTTCGCGCATCGCAACCTCTCGCAAAATTACGATAGATCTAGAACCATCCCATTGGACTCGCAACAAGAAACTGCTCTCGAAGGCACACAATATGGCCGATAGTCCATCCATAACTTTTCTGTTTGCCTTGGAAATACGAGAAAATATAATAACATAATGTGTAGTTTTTAAAATCGTTTCTTAAAAATAAATCGTAATCATTACTTTACAATGTTCCGTACGAAAGTTTTAACACTGATAAGCACTCCTGGTGAAACGTTTACGTAAATATACGTCGTGTTATCGGGGTCGTTGGTCTCGCAAACGCTGCGTATTAACAAGTGAGCGTGAGATTTTGTTCAGCTCTTAAAATCGAGGTCTCAAGCTCTGGTAAAGTAGTGACATGAGGTGCGTATGGAGCGTTGCCGTAATGAAAGGGCGGAGAAAACCCGACGACCAGTGGCATCATCCGGCACGATTCCCACACGCGAAAATCCGGTATCAACCCCGCCGGGAACAGTACCCGGGTCGCCTTCGTGAAAAATGAATGGTGTGAATATTCGGCCACCGCGCCTCCGCGTATTAGCGAGACAAGTAAAATGTCTCCATAATTCGCAAAGCGTCCCGAATGTTGTTTAGGAAAGCTCGGGATCTTACCTATGTTGCCACATTGTGCTAATAAACTGTCATAGAACATAATTTTGCTACTAATATTTTCGTCGTCATTTTAGCCCATGATTCGCGCGGTGCTCTTATTATGCGTTTGTTTCTGTATAACATATGTATACACACACTACTGAACTTTAAGACTATAAAATAAATTATAACAGTTTGGAGTATTCACTTAACACCGGCGTTTTCATCAGTTAATAAATGACACGAGGCAATTATAGTAGGCAAAATATTGGTATAAGTTTTTTTTCAATTCTAACTAATTAAGTACATTTTACAAATTAAAGGTAAAATTTAGACACACGTATACATGAGAGACCAATATTTTTTCTTCTTTTTACCAAGAAAGTATCTTTAAAACAAAGAGAAAAAAGCAAAAGTCGATGAAAATTTAACATTGCAATACTCTTCTTGTATACCTTTTTATAAAAACATGTACTTTTTTTTTTTTTTTTTTT
The DNA here is from genome assembly GCA_003012365.1 of Medauroidea extradentata. Classification (NCBI taxonomy): domain Eukaryota; kingdom Metazoa; phylum Arthropoda; class Insecta; order Phasmatodea; family Phasmatidae; genus Medauroidea; species Medauroidea extradentata. The sequence continues at coordinate 5,495 of PNEQ01107378.1, read as the reverse complement.
TTTTTAACAGTTCAGAATTTAGTCATGATTCCATTTACACACAGCAATGAGTTGTGAAATAATGCACGTTACCAAATATAAACGCCTGTACTATGAGTTGTAATTTAGCAGACATAGTCAGCACGATAAGTCATGAAAGCGCTGCAATTAGATGAACGTAATATCACTGTACGGATGAGCCAAGTAGAATATTAGCATAACAGAACTGCGCAGACTTAAATTACTTCCATCCAATTACTTTCACTCTTATTCACTGTCTTTAAGAATATGTAAAGGATGTACGCTTGTTCTCAAAACCAGAAATGAATATCCAGAGCCTATTCAAATTTGCTCAAGACAATCTCATTTCACTTTCGTTCTCAATCTTCTCCAGTTCACATTTGTTAAGTTACGGAGTGGGAGATTTCCGAATAAAAGCGTGTCTTTGTTTGCATTAAAGAGCTTTCTTAATATCTGACTGGGATTAATTAAAATCGTTAGATTTTCATTTGTACACAATTAAATCATGCTTAATAATTAAACTATGTAAGTGTTTTTTTAGGAAACCATGCCCTACGCGTTAATTATTAAAAGTATTATAAAATGTAATTTTCTTAAGAACAGCACTGATTTTTACACTCACAAAAATGTCAAATATTATATTTTGAAGAAAATATTTGATTTCGGAGGGTGAAATGACTGAGTGAATTGGACTAGAACGGATAGATAAACATTGATAAGAACTCTGAGGCCGCTGGGAATTTTAAATGTATGTGTTGAGTGTATTCGTAGAACTGAACTGTGAAAACTTATTTCCTGTGATATGGATACAATAATTTTTACTACAACTATGCTTATTTATGTAATGTCAGTAATGTTCTTAATCCTATGTTTCCGAAAAATGAAACAAAATGTTAACGTTTTTCGTGGGTTGTTTCACGTAATTTACTTTGCAGTTGAAATAGAAATATATCTGACAGTTGTTTAAAATAGGAAATGTAGTATATAAATTACTTAGGGCTGTTTTAAATTTAAAATACATTCCAAGTTCCCTTCTCCCTATCACCAATCGCTGTACAATTACTATAACGTTGATAGAGTCCGAAACAATGATTACCTGAGCCTTTCTTTTATAACGGCTGCAAGAAACCATTTAAAAATAAATATAATTCGTAATAATACTTATGGGTTACTCGGGATCACTAATCGTTACTGAATATTAAATACTAGCACTGGTTGTCTTACTCAATGTATGGTTTACTAACAAAGGAGACCCCACATAGCGTTTAAATAAATGTTATAAGTTCTCTGTATGGCCGCTTACACAAGCCTATCCTGCATACTAAGCTAAATAAATAAATCGGAAACACGTTAACGGCATTATATTTTAAAGTTAAAACGAAGACAAAAACGTACTATATAACAGAATGTAAGAAAATCAACGAACCAATTTCTGTTGATGTTTCCTTATGTTATGTAGGACACTTAAATAGTTAAATGCAAGAAAATAGTAAGGCAGGCACTGGCCATTGGAAATCGCTTTTAAAAATAATATTTATTCGAAATACTAAATATATATAATAATAAAATATAATAAAATGTTAAATTACTATTGTGCAAGCGAAGATGTGAAACTTGTTAACAAAGTTGTTCTTTAAACATTTCAGTTTCATGAAAATATTCATGATAACCGATATTTTATTGCCATAATTTCGTGCTTGCCCGGTGTTATAAACATTTAATTAAATTTAGCATTTGCGTACATTTCCCTTTGACCTACGGCAACATTGAGCTATAACACGTATTGGACGGCTGTTTGAAATATACAGGCTTGCAAGAGTTCCGTGGAAACTACGTGGCATGTGCACACGTTCGGGTTATATCCAACGTCACGTGGGTTTCGATAATCCAATTATCGAAGGTCGAACACTGTAGGCGTTCCCAACTTCTCCTCTTCTTTTACAGCGTGTCTCTCGCCTATAAGGTGCTTGCGATCTCATCATTCTCCGCCCACCATGATCTCGCAGATTTAATACTGACGAAGGTATGCATGTGTCAAAGGTTAACTCGTACACAGCAAATGTTCATGAAGACTGTTCAGAACTTCAAACATATTTCATTACATTGTGAAATACTAATAAACTTGTATACACAACGTAATTCATTTTTGTAATATATATATATATATATATATATATATATATATATATATATATATATATGTGTGTGTGTGTGTGTGTGTGTGTGTGTGTGTGTAGGTGTGTTGGTGTGTGTGTAATTTGCCGTTTCAAAATCAAAATTTTAATTTTATGTAACTTGCCCATAGAAATACCAAATACCACAACGTAAAGAACTCGGTGATGATTCGTGTCCAAAAATATCTCGTAAAGCACGTACAGAAATATCTAATATTACGAGTGCTGATGATAATTAAATTTCTATTGAAAACTGTTCGTTTCATGCGGAGTAATTTCTTTATTGAAAATGGTTCGTCGAGTCAAATAAATGATTTATTATGAAGATCATTATGTAAAACATACTACTTTTTATACGTGCAATTAAAAAAACAGTAAATTATTGAATCCGGCCCTTTATTATTCCGAAAACGATTAGATTTTAAAGATTTAAACTACAAAATATGTAAACAGAGATAAAGGCTACAAATTAAACAGTAACTGATGGAGGAAAATAAATATATTTCCCCATGAAACTGGTTAAAGGGTGCCGTTTACCGGAATAAACAAGCCTTTTGAAGTATTTAGGTAACATATCTTTCAATTAACAAACTTTTTTGAAATTAGTTTTACTGTAGGTACTTCTTAGTCGTGTATTTGTGAGAATCGTATTTTCCGTCGTCTGTCTTTAGATGTCGAATTTAGGAACGTCAACAACCGCCAACAGTAGGATTTTTACGGTAAATGTTAGGCGGGTAAAGTTTACTACGATATGTACGTATTTCGTTAAGGTGTCCGTCTGCTAAGACCGCGGTGCGGAGCGAAGAACTTCGGGCGTTAGCAGAGTATTCGAAAACTGATCATCGCAATGAAAGTTGTTAGCCAATGATATCAAACGTATAATATTGTCAAGGACACATTATTATCATTATGAAGGCCTCGCTCTTAAGTTTTGCAGTTGTTTCGAAAATAATTTTTAAACGCAAATTAATGCGTATATCAAAAATTCATTTAAACTGTTTTAATACTTACATGTAATCGCTTATATCTGCATTTTCCTGTCGCAATACACCAAACGGATTTTTCGACTTTTGCCCCTGAAATATCATGTACTTTGTTATCAAAATAAGCCGAAACGTGGCAAAAGAATTTTTTGCTAGCAAACGGTACATTATTAAAAAAAAAAAACACTCTGGCACAATTGCGTATTATGTGACTGTGCACTGTCTCAACTTTTTTCGAAGTATTTGTTCAAAATAATATTTGAGTTATTTGCAACTGTTTGAGATAATTTAAAGATCATGGCCTTAAGTATTTTCACGATGTCTTAAACCCGCCAATAATGTGAGTCTGTCTTTTATAACTTTCCCAGAACATAATTCGCTTAAGTGCTTTAGAAAGAGAAAATAAACGTAACACGATTACATTTCACTTTCAGAATAAGGAATTGCAGTAAGACCTGTAAAAAAATTCCTCTTTTTCACAAGGTTGTGCTTTGGGACGATAAAAAAAATTACGGGCCTAAATTAGAAAGCCTGGAGCGCGGCGGGATTAGAATAGTATTTAGAGCCGCGGACAGAGAAAACTGTTCCTTTGCTGGCGGAAGTTCGCTTGCTTCCGGACTGATAACTTCTGTAATTCTCCGCGTGGCAGTGCGCCTGTGCGCGACGTGTATCTGCTGTCGTCCGCAGACCCGCTCAAGATTAAAACGCACAAGGAAGGAAAGAATGGCAACGTCTGGGGGAAAAAAGGGGGTGCAGAGGGAAGGAGCAGAGATAAATTGCAGTGAGGCTGCTAATTTGAGGAACGGGATAATTGGCGCTCGTTTCAAGACTCTGCGTCGTCTGTAGGGTCGTTTTTTTCCCCCAGTGGTTTTCTGGCTTTCGTAGTGTTTTCTTACATTGTTTCCGTAGACACATTAAAGCTCTCGGGAGAGAGTAGCAATCGGACTGAGCAGCGAATTTACAAATTCGAATATTTTTACTGCTGAGCTTGTGTCTCTCAGATGTAGGCCAACGTCGACACATAGGGTAATATTCAGAAACATGTGTGCACACCCCATTTTGGATGATTTTTTTTTGGTTATTTTTTCGTTTCTTGTCGTTTTTTTTTATTCGTCCTCCATTTGACTGTATTCCGCATAGGAAATAACTTTGCGTTATTTATATCTATTCTTGGCATTGTTTAGTCTTCTGGGATACCTCAATTCCTTTCAGGAATTATCTGTACGTTTTATATCTGTTAACTACAGAATTCTGGCTTTTCTTCCTTTGTTTTTTTTTAAATTTACCGTGGGTAATACGTATGTCCAAAATAACTTTTATGTTCATAATACGAATCCATTGCAAGAATCGTTCAAACATCACATTCGTAAACACATTCGTAACAAGCCCGCAAACTATTCGTGAATAAGAGATGGGTAAGATCCAGTGTTGCCATTTGCACACACAAAATGTCGTACATCATTTGCCACTAACATTTTCGTTTTCAACCTACGACCAGGACTTCCTTGTACGTTTGTTTTCGTGCGTCGTGCATATATACACACACACACACAGTGTACAGTCTGCAACTTTGACTCATTAAGTTAAGCACGTACAAAATGCATAAAAATTTTCTTCAGTATAAGTCCATATTTTTTTCAACTAAATATTTGTAAGACCTTTCTTAACTCTGACTGAATAAAAACGTTGTTGGATAGTTTCTTGTATAACCTATACACTTTTTTTAACTCAGTATAAATGTTTTTTTTTTCAGATAATTATTGTGTATTGTGTAGTTTACAATAGGCTATCTGATGATTTGATAATATTAATCGTCATGGTAAATGCAATGTTATACTGAGCAGTGTAGACGCACACTTAAACATGAAACCAGAAAAACAAGGCTTTGTAAGCTCTATTTGTCGCAAGAACTATCACTTTATTTCACTGGAAATAAGCAAAATTATTGCTTAACTCGGAACTGTGACTATTTACAATTGAACCATATACCGCTTCATTTTAAATTCGATGTTTGCCTTGTGTTATACATCTATAAATAGAAATGTGCCGTTACGTTAAACTCAAATGAAACATTTCTCTAAATATATTTTCCTGGCAGAGTAGACGCAATAGTATGGGGATGTGGCATTACCAAAACATTCATGTTAATCTTGAAAATCTTGGTGAATTTTAAATAATTTTATCAATAAAATGGCTAGTCATACATCGAAGATACGGTAAAATAATGCGTCATTTCAGGGTTTGGGTAATGTGACATTTTCAACGAAAATACTTTTATCAATTTGTATGTCTTTATCAAAAATTACACACACACACACACACACACACACACACACAC
>PNEQ01107377.1:0-17038 GCA_003012365.1 Medauroidea extradentata | reverse complement strand
CTGTACCATGTTTGGTATCACGTACCGTGATACTAATACTACAGCTAGTAAACAAATACTGTACCATGTTTGGTATCACGTACCGTGATACTAATACTACAGCTAGTAAACAAATACTGTACCATGTTTGGTATCACGTACCGTGATACTAATACTACAGCTAGTAAACAAATACTGTACCATGTTTGGTATCACGTACTGTGATACTAATGCTACAGTTAGTAAACAAATACTGTACCATGTTTCGTATCACGTACTCTGATACTAATACTACAGCTAGTAAACAAATACTGTACCATGTTTGGTATCACGTACCGTGATACTAATACTACAGTTAGTAAACAAATACTGTACCATGTTTGGTATCACGTACCGTGATACTAATACTACAGTTAGTAAACAAATACTTTACCATGTTTGGTATCACGTACTCTGATACTAATACTACAGTTAGTAAACAAATACTGTACCATGTTTGGTATCACGTACCGTGATACTAATACTACAGTTAGTAAACAAATACTGTACCATGTTTGGTATCACGTACCGTGATACTAATACTACAGCTAGTAAACAAATACTGTACCATGTTTGGTATCACGTACTGTGATACTAATGCTACAGTTAGTAAACAAATACTGTACCATGTTTGGTATCACGTACTCTGATACTAATACTACAGCTAGTAAACAAATACTGTACCATGTTTGGTATCACGTACCGTGATACTAATACTACAGTTAGTAAACAAATACTGTACCATGTTTGGTATCATGTACCGTGATACTAATACTACAGCTAGTAAACAAATACTGTACCATGTTTGGTATCACGTACCGTGATACTAATACTACAGCTAGTACTGTACCATGTTTGGTATCACGTACCGTGATACTAATACTACAGTTAGTAAACAAATACTGTACCATTTTTGGTATCACGTACTCTGATACTAATACTACAGTTAGTAAACAAAGAATGTAAGGTAATGTTGATAGGGATGACGGTCACTGTTATCTAAGGACGATGGGAAGACAGCAAATACTGATCTTTTAATCGACAGTAAACTAATAATACTTCGGGTATTTTTGACTGACAGTTTGTTAAAAAAAAAAAACTTGTAAAATCACTCACCTTGTGATAGTCATGTTCACCACGGTTTTGTTAGGTTGGGAGAACTAGTATGTTGGCGAGACTGTGGTTTGTTCGCGTAGTCTGCCAGTTGTACTAGTTGAATATAAGTGAAATGTTTCGTCACCAGCAAAAGTGCAGGAATGACATTTGCTATTGGCTGTGCCCACTCGAAAAATAAGTGACTGTAAACAAGCATTTTGTTGTTTTGATATATGGGAAAGAAAACATTCTCTCCCTGTCTATAAAACCACAATGACGACTACGTAACTTGTACAGTTGTCCAATATCACTTTATGGTTATACAAGAGTACGTACTGTCTAAGATAAACGTGATTTCATTTGTAATAACATACCCGTGTGTAGTATTGATATCATCCCCTCACATACTCTCGTTAGGAAAGTGTAGCATTTCAAAGTCACCTCTCACAAACATAGTCAAACACATAGCGGTTTTTTTTGCCAGTTCTTTATCTCGGCGAGGAAGGATAGATCAGTGTTTTTTGTTTTGCCTGGCTCTCGCCCAGCTAATTTGTCTGGCCTGCTTGAAGGCGATCAGCTACCCTAGCTCCGAGTTCATTACAACATTACCTTTGAGGTATTGTTGTTGTGGTGTGACGTGGTTGGCCCCAGTAGGGTTTGCACACGAGGGTAGTGCAAGGGCAGTGCGCACATCACAGAGGTAGGGGCACGTGATAGGGACAGTGCGGCAGTAAACACCAACTATTACAATAACAGCGACATTTAACTACAGTAGTTCGTCCTGCCCGTCCCCTCGTGCAGGAATAGTCCAGGAAAAGAAAACATGGACATCTTGCAAGAAAATGTTTTTTACATCAAAATTTGCAGAAAAATTCGTAGAATAACTTATCCAAAATCCATCGAAATTCACCTTCCGGTTTTTCTTTATTTTTTTCTTTATCCGGTATTTGTCCCGGAAAAATGCGAAAAATGCTAACTAGCCGAAAACGGTGCATCTCACGACAAAACGTGTAGAGTCAAAAATTAAAGAGCACGAAATTTACCTTAACATATCCAAAATTCACTAAAATTCGCTTATAATTTCTTCTTTTTCCGGGATTCGCCCCGGAAAAAAAAAACGAATTAAATAAAAAACTGCGCTCTTAACAGCAAAATATTTCAGACCCAAAGGTAAAGCGTCTAGCTTTTCGCGTGATATATTCTAATGTCATACTAATTCACATAACATCTACATTTGTTTCCCCCCCCCCCACCAGAATTTGTTCCGATAATGCCACGTGACCGCTAATACTGTCACTGTCGTAGTGTATGTGCACCAAAAGTTAGGGATTTTTGTTTTACAGATGTTCCCGTTCGCAACTAATATTAATGTTTTCTTGGTGTGTAGGCCTATATACTAAAGTAATAATTGTACGTAGGCCTACGTCGGGAGCTCCAAAGAAACAGTAACATTAAGATTACTGTAGTGCATATACATAAAAGTTACGTGTTTTGTTTGGGAATGCTTCAATTAACCACTAATATTAAGGTTTTCGTAGTGTGTGTACCCTGAGATAAGTGTTTTTTTGTTTGCTCCAGCCAGTTAGTCACTAATATAAAGGTGTTTCTTAGTTTGTATACACTAAATACGGGTGATTTGTTCGTCGGAAAGCTCCAAATAACTACTGCTATTTGGGTCATTATTTACGTCTTCTTGTGGTAACACACGCCTGTATTATACACAACAAACACGTCAACGCACGCCAAAAAATGCTTACTCAGAAATCACTAAATGCTTAGTGAACTGTTGTAACATTGGCACCTATAATTTTCATTCCTAATGCTATTTTTTTTTTCAAATGGATTAGTTTCAAGGTATATATCTATTCACAGACGACAGATAGAGTGTATGCAGATAGCAGACAGGCCACACAAAGTAGGCTGAGAGCACACATTGTTTTCTTGCGGGCACTACATTTATTTGGCTTAAGCCAGCTACATTGGAGACAATGTGATGAAGATAGTACTAAGTATTGTGCTTGAACACTACGTTAGCACTCATTACTTACGCCAACATTTATATTGTTAAAATTTCTTATCAAATACTTTAAATTGATGTGAGCGTATTATTTGAATATCAAATTGTTGTTTCAAACAGCACGAACTAAATATCCTACTGAATTAAACATCAAATACCTGCATACAACACACAAATATCTGGGTAGGTAGGGCCAACTGAGAGTGGAGTGGACCTGCCAAGTTAACACCTACTGTAACAAAAATTCAAATAAAAAATCAGTGGCATACACCAAATAGTTGTTTTTGTTGGTGTGTTTTTTCCACCGGGGTTGAGCTTTTACTGATACGATATTGTATATTACATTTTTCGGTGCAATGTAATATGGACAATCATTGTACAAGCCTATGTAAATGACAACAAATGGCAATGCTTATATTTGCATGCAGCGGAAAGATAGAAACTGGCTGGAAATGTAAACTAATGAGGACATTCAGAAATACTGACTGTATAATGTTTGTGGGTAGTCATGCTCTGCGCAGTAGCTAATGGTTGTTTGTTTTGATTGCAGGTGAGTGTTGAGTCCGGCTCTGCAGATAACATTGTGATAGACCAGATGGTAAGCAGTGGACGCAAGCCGCGAGGTAAGTCAGCTATGTGTATCAAGTATGTTTGTGAGAACAAGCGGTGTTACAAACTTGATAACACTTTAGCAGTTTCACGTAATATGACACTTCGATTTCTGACATCTCACCGGTTGTCTTCACAATATTGTATGGCAGTTGTTACTTGACAAATGTACTCTGAATTACTTAATATTAACATTTTCGCACTTAAACGTCGAAATCAAATAATAAAATAAAATTAATGTATATCGTACAAAAAGTTTAAAGACCCAACAAGTATGTATTTCAGAGAATTATTATACAACAATTTAAATAACTGACAAAATTCGTATGGAATTGGTTTAATACTTAATGGTTTAAATAGTGTTAGGGCTGAAACATAAAACCCTCAATAAACTTGATGTGTATATGCGATTTACAGAATGTGATAGCTTTTTTAATACAACTGGATACCGCAGGGACGAATTATTTTTTTTTTTACAGTTATTTACGAGTATTTGGTTGTGATGAAAGCAAATAATTGTCTAAGCAGATAATGCACTATGCGCCACAGTGATGTTGAGGTATGATGTTGACTGGCCAGATCTAGGATTCTTGACTTAGTAAACGTAAACCTTGTGGCACGAAGCTATATGTTGATGTTTAACCTGTAAGCCGAGTATCGTGCGGTACGGTTCTTGTCGTACCATAGTTACTTTCCCCATGTGTCCAGTGATACATGATCATATCTGTGTGCCTTGCAAGTATGTGGAAACTACTTCCACTTTCTTCCTCTGCATTGCTCACACTTGTGACGTAGACTAGTAGACTAGAGTTCAGTTCAGTGACGCAGCGCGTTACATGTATTGTCATACACAATTGTTCTCCCTCTAAAATAATACAGAAATAATAAAAGTTGATAAATATGTACATTAATGTATGGCCTCAATACAGCCAAACTTTGTTCGGTAAGGAATACTCGTGTGTCATGCAAGGGTGTTGGATTGTTATAGGTTTTTGTCGTGTATCGTTTGTCAAGAGTGAGGGAAATAATGCTTGCTATGCGGCGAACTGGCGTGGCTAATGAACGATGGGCGTGCCCAATATATGGTATGTCACAACGTATTGCTTGTAAGACGAATACCGAGAGTTCACTGTACCACAGAGAAGTAGGAATACTTGTCCCAATATTCTCCTGATCAAATTAGACACATACTTATTTCACATTCACATTTTTTTTTCTGAGAAACCTGATTCTTATCATTTCGGAAAATACGTCGCAGAATAACACTTGGAGGTAATTTAATTTCGTTCCCGATAGTATCGACGCGTGTATACTGGTAAGAAGCATCGAGACGCTATGAATAGTTAACAAGGAAACATATGAACTAGCTTATTTAAAAACACACACCGTGAAAACATTGCTGCTGCAGAGATATCACTTCTTTCATTTGTTTGTACCAGAACACTAACGAAATCCTTTGATACCTTCTTGAGGTGTATAATATTTGACAAAAATCTTTACAAAATGCATGAGCTGTTCTATCTGTTGTATTAGTATTGTTTGATAGCTATGTATTTTAGTAGTTGTAAGCTATTGATTCAGTGTAAGATAAAGCAAATATGCCTTGACGCGCCAAAAAATAATCTTTATTATTTTTATCATAACACCGACTGAAATACTGACATTGTATTATATAGGACAACGACAGACGTCTGCAAGCAACCAACATGTATCGTTGAAGCGGCTGTGTTTTATCTCTGGTGAATGTACTAGTCTTCCCATATCCAGTGCCGATAGCTATTTAAAATATATATATAAAGAAATAGTTTGGTAATGTCTATATTCCTACACGAACTGCTGTACTAGAATGTCATGTTTGCTAAATAAATTAGCAGGGAACTATTTCTGTTTGCGATGGCTTATCATTATATACTGAACGGTTTTTATCGACATACACCATTGCGAGATAATTTTATAGATTTTTGCCGAAACATCTCCACTGTAAAAATAATATCATCATCGTTGTCCTCGTCCATTATTGTCGCCATTTTTCGTATGTCTTATTGTGTATTTTTGTTATTGTTCTTTCTTCGCTTTACTTTTGTCGTCAACAGTCTGTCTGCGTTTTACGTGCCTGCACTAGGTTGCCAGCCTTACTGTTATATTTGTGTATCATAGGTTATTATACGCATACAGAATATAAACTGTAGGAAATTACTGGGTTCATTTGGTATCTTTAACAAGATGCTAAAAAGTGTGCTTGGGCATTTCCTACAATTAATTTTCTGTCCAGTGATTTCCACACCTATGTATACAGCATTTCCACACCTATGTATACAGCATTTCCACACCTACTGTATGTATACACCATTTCCACACCTATGTGTACAGCATGTAAACACCTATGTGTACAGCATGTCCACACCTATGTGCACAGCATGTCCACACCTATGTGCACAGCATTTCCAGACCTATGTGTACAGCATGTCCACACATGTGCGTACAGCATGTCCACACATGTGTGTACAGCATGTCCACAGATGTGCGTACAGCATGTTCACACCTATGTGCACAGCATGTCCACACCTATGTGTACAGCATGTCAACACATGTGTGTACAACATGTCCATACATGTGCGTCCAGCATGTCCACACATGTGCGTCCAGCATGTCCACACATGTGCGTCCAGCATATCCACACATGTGCGTACAGCATGTCCAGAATCGGTCGAATAACAATCACATCACACGAATGCCGGGCTAAATTGAAGACGACAATGTTAGTGGCAAAATGTTGTTCGACAACGTTTTTCGCACATAATGTGGCAACACTGCACTGAGGAAGCAACCTCTTTCCCTTCACGTCTAGTATTATATATTATCCAGGTAGTATTTTACGTATGTTACATGAAGTAAACGTAGAATCATGTTAGGAATGCTCGGCGGGATTTGAACCTACCCTTATAATATGGCTGTCAGAACAGTAGTAGTAAATTAAAAATATAAGATGATATATTTCTAGCGCAAGAGAGGACTTTCTCCGCGCAGTGTTGCCGTATTATGCTCGTAAAATATCGTCGTACATAATTCTGCCACTTACATTTCCGTCTGCAGTGTAGCACAGGATTGGCGTGCTGTGCTTATATACGGCAGTTCCTGGACATCCTGTGTGTGTACACAGCGTGTAAGGAAGTTAATAGCCCAAACTAGGAGAGGCTATTCCTAATGAAATAGTAATCAGACAATTTACGAGACACTTACAAGGCAAGTGAATATTAAGGGAAGTATGAGCCCTTGAAAATTCAGTTTGAAAATTCTTTTTTGTCAAAATATCAAACTTTATAGAGTTAAATTACGATTTAGTAGATGTTCACGGTTAGTGAGATCTCTGAGCTGTAAAAAATTTCAGCCATCAAACCTTTTCTCTTTCATGGAAATAGTAAGGTTGGCCACCCTCAAATTGCATGAAATTACTTTGCAGTCAGGCTTTGTGAACATGTCATGTTATGTATTCCAGTAGTACATCGTAAGGAACAAGAAAAGGTCCTCTTGTTGCAAGCTCCTAGATGGAACCATTTACTAGAAAACTGCACATAACTTGTGTGTGACCTGCGGCAGTATTACAAAGTCTAGTATTCAGGCAAAAAAGGGTTCTTCGCAGAGGAATTATTCATTGGTATTTTGCGCCGTGCTGTTGTGAAAATGCAACCTGTGACGCGATTTTTTGAAAGTGTGCCGCAAAATCCAGCCAAATAAACGCCAACATTTTCAGGCGCGACTCGGTGGTTTTGAAGTAATTTTGCAAAATTATTTTTTTTTTGTTTGGAGAAATAATCCATGTATTTTCAAACAACGTTAATCCTGTTAATACATTTTAAAATAGTTAAAATAGTTTTTAATGGTCATATTTGTTGATTTTTTTTTCACTGTACTAGGAAAAGATAATTTTACGATCTTTGGTGTTTTGTTTTGGGGATCATAGCACTCCGACTCTGTCATTCGGTTAAATAAACAGAAAATTTTCAACACGATTATAATTCTTTCAGACTGTATTGAATACATGTTATGATGTAAAAAATTGCATACATTTTTCTTTTCGGAGAAAAAAATACAGTTTGTGAAAATCCTGCCAAACATAATTTAATAAAATTTACGGAGTCGAGACTAAGATTTTGCGACATGCTTTTAAAGAACTGCATCTCAGGGTGCATTTTCCTGAGAACACGGCGGGCACGTACAGAACAATGCCGAGGTACCACTTGTTGCCTATATACCATACCAGACGTTGTGATATTGCTATAGGAACACTTGGGTGCGACTTTTTCTGGTAAACACTAGGCACTTGCAACAAAACAACGTGAAATTTTCACAAAACCTGACGGCAAAGTGATTTTGTGCGACGTGAGCGTGGCCACCCTTATTATTTCCGTGAAACGAAAGGTTTGAGGGCTGAAAATTTTACAGGGGTGTGTTGTATGTATAATATACATATGATATGTACATATACAGAGTGTCCTGCGGTTCGACCAACATACTTCCAAAGGCGTGATCTTTAGAAAATAGTTTATACAGAAATGTATTACACTGGCCCATTAATGAGTTACCAGGACAGTAGTTCAAGAATACACACTAATTGCAGAGTACGTTTATTACATTGCACTACAAGAATGTATAGTGGCTCACACCAGCTGTTCAAATGAGCACCATCCACCTGTATGCAGGCTACGACATGTTGCATCATAGAGCGTTGCCACTGCATGTTAGGCAACTCTGCAGGTAACACATCAACAGCGTGGTGATGGACTGCAGTAGCTGGGTAGGTGATTGCTCTACACCCGACTGTTTAGGTAGACTCAAACAAAGACTAATGGAGAAAGGTCAGGTGAACACGCCAGTTATATTACCTGCCCACCCTGTCCTATCCAGTGGAAGGAAAACACTGTATCCAGGTATGCTGTGACAGTCCCTCCCTGTAGACGTAAGCAGTAACATTGCCAGCAAAGTAATGTGGGTCGTTGAGCGGTGAGCCTACCACACCAAACTACACATTGACTGACAACCTTCTTGAACATTGTTCACAGTGACGTCATGAATATTGGGATCGTGTCCAAGTGTGCGCATAGCGTGTGTTGGTAATGCCCTGGCGCGTGAAGGTCGCCTCATCTGTGAACAAACTGAGAGGCATTGTGTCCGCGTGTTCCTGCATCCAGGTGCTAAGTACAGGCAGGAGGCGTGGTCCTGAGGGTGCAGGTGTTGCAGGGTTTGCAGGCGTGCAATATCCGCCATACCTGAGTACTGTCCACCCCTGTTGTGTCATGTACACGTCAGTGATACTGGCGCTCTCGTGTGTCGCCAACACTGCTACACCTTGGCGAACCTGGTATGATGCTGTGCTGGACAGGCTGGGTACCGCTGTACGACGCCCATTGCCGTCACAAACCCCGTACACAAACACCATGTCTGCATACTCTACTCGTGTAAACAGTCCTGGCATTGTACGACTCCACGCCTCGTAACACCAACACTGAGTGGTCGTGCCTGAGGCTCTCAGAGCTGTGGTCTGCTTGTCTGTGTGTCTTGCACTTCTCCAATACTCACAACAATATGTGGGTTTATCCACTTAATGTGGCCATGATACCTGCGCGTTTGTCCCTCTAACTCGTTCATGGACCTGAGTGGTTCATTTCTTGGTTTGCGATGTTCTAAAGAACATTCGCTTGGAGTATGTCTGTCGAACCGCGGGACATCCTGTATATAGATGTGTGTGTGTGTTTGTGTATGTACATATATTCAGGGTAAGTCAGAACGCAGTGTGTTAACTTAGCGAAGAGATAGCTCACGATAAACTATGAGCAAGCCGTGGTTTTAATTTGTCCCAAAGTGCGTATAGCGGGAGTAGTGCTACCTTGGAAATAAATTTTTGAATTATAAATGAATTAATATCTCAAAAACTATTAGATATTAAACAACGATATTCTGAGCACTGCATCAACAACGACTGTTCTTCATTCTCAGGAGTTTAGTTTGTTAACATCACTGGTCCATCATTGTTCAAAGAGTGTGCAAGGTCTTGTTTGGCTTGTAACTCTGGAACACGTCATAGTTATTCATGTTGTACCACAGAACATTGGCCAGGTGCAAAATGCGATTAAAAAAGGTAGTCTTGTCGGTAAGTGTTAGAGTGTATCATTTTCGAGAAAATGACATGTCAAATTTTTGCCATTTAAAATACAAAGTGTATCGCCTGAAACATATGCAGCCATTGCGACTGTCATGCAAGGCGGGTAACCGAACAAATAGGCGTGTCTCAATGATGCGATTTCTATACATTTTTTAAAAACAGAATAGTTGTAACTCAGATGGTGAAAAAGTAGGTTACATATCACGGTAAAGCGGCTGTATTCTGTGGTGAAGAGAACTGTCGGCACGAATCTATGGCAGTGTGCACTACACTTTACAATCCCATGTCCAGGTAATCTCGCAGACAGTTCAACCTGTATCGACATGAACATGAAACTACACAAAAACAGACATCCTATTACCTTTTAACACATTTAAGATCAATCCTATGACCAAAAGAGAACGAATTTGGAAAGTGCTTAAATACCAAGCATGTGAAACCTTCGACAAAATTACTTAATAAAAAACTGTAAACATTTTACATCTGTCCAATAATTATAAGCGGGATAAATTATAATTTGTTTGGTTACCCGTCTTGCATGACAGTCGCAATGGCTGCATATGTTTCAGGCGACACACTTTGTATTTTAAATGGCAATAATTTGACATGTCATTTTCTCGAAAATGGTTCATTCTAACACTTACCGACAAGACTACCTTTTTTGATCGCATTTTGCACCTGGCCAGTGTTCTGTGGTACAACATGAATAACAATGACGTGTTCCACAGTTACAAGCCAAACAAGACCTTGCACACTCTTTGAACAATGATCTCCCGGTGATATTAAAATAAATATCTGAGAATGAAGAACAGTCATTGTTGATGCAGTGCTCAGAATATCGTTGTTTAATATCTAATAGTTTTTGAGATATTAATTCATATATAATTCAAAAATCTATTTTCAGGGTAGAATTACTTGTACTATATGCACTTTCGGGACAAATTAAAAAACGCTTTCCTCATAGTTTATTGCGAGCAATAACCACACAAAATTAACATACTCCGTCGTGACTCTCTCACTCTCATATAATATATATATATATATATATATATATATATATATATGTATGTATGTATGTACATTATATATGTATCAGTACAGCGGTTACAAACTTCCAGGAGCGATAGAGTACATCCTGACAATGGGAAATCACATAGCAACGCATGGCGGGAATCACTGGCACGGCAGTGACGACACAAAACACAAGAAACAAAGGGTACTAACAAGAGGAGAAACATGTTTATAAATCTTAATACAGCAAAGAAACTAAGGAAAAGAATATTAAGAGACATCAATCGTCGTCACTACCGCGTCAGGAAAGTGTTTCCCGCCATGCATTGCTATGTGATATCCTATCGTCTGGATCTCTCCTGAAAGTTTGTAACCGCTGTGCTGATGCATCCTGTATGTGTGTATATGTATGTATACAGGGCGAGGTACATAAAGTGTTTCAGAGAAGTAACACTCAAATTAGTGTTCATATCCACAAATGTTTCAGTTATAAGTTTCAGTGTTCGAGAAGGCCGTCATACTGGGCAACCCTATTTTTTTTATCGGTGGAAGCACTGAAGCTACGTCAAGGTCAACTACACTTTGTTAAATGTAACAATATGTCTTTTATACTATGACATTAGTACCTATTCGACGACGAATTCAGCGACCTACAACACAAGGTCATTTAGTCTCACACTCAAAGGATCCACTAACCTTGGTGTGGGTCTACCTACAGAAGATGCTCGAAGTGATGACCCTCGACTTGTAAGCATTTGTTAATTCGCTGATGATAAGACCGTCGAACTTCAGCCAACATTTGTGGTGTAATTTTGGTACATCGTACATGCTTGGTATGTTCTTTCTTTCATGTCGTTAGGCGTGGTAGGTGCTACCGCCATTATGTGTTCTGTGACAAAACCCAGCCGCATTGTTGTCGTTCACAATCGGTCGACGTCTGACTCGTGTTTGTTTCACTGTACCGAAGCGACAGAAATGGTCAGCTAATCGCTTAAAAGCCATGTCCGATTTATGTTGCCTATCCAGATTACGAGCCGCATTCAAATCCTGGGCGTTTCTGTAATTTTTACTGCATTCCTTCAATACCATCAACACAGCAAATAATTCTTGAAAATCGTTCATTTTCGCGATCCGATGTACTCACATTAGAACGAAATGCGTGACCGATACCTTTGAGTGCGTGGCTAAATGACCTTGTATTGTAGGTCGCTGAATTCGTCGTCGAATAGGTACTAACGTCATAGTATAAAATACATATGGTTACATTTAACAAAGTGTAGTTGACCTTGACGTAGCTTCAGTGCTTCCACAGATAAAAAGAATAGGGTGGCCCAGCGTGACAGTCTTCTCGAACACTGAAACTTTTGTGTGAAACATTTGTGAATATGATCACTAGTTTGAGTGCTATTGCTCTGTAACACTTAACGCGCATCACCCTGTGTGTGTGTATGTATGTATGTATATATATATATATATATATATACACACACATATATATATATATATATATATATATATATATATATACACATGTGTATGTAAATTCTTTAATGGTCTTCCCAAACATCTCTTGTACATAATTATCTGTGGAATTCTATTATTTACGTATGATGCAAATCAATTTTTTTGCTATTCCCCTTTGTATTTTCAGTAAGAAGCACCATTTGTAGTAGAATTTCAGCAAGTATGTTCACTACTTAAACTTTGTGCAGTGTGTATTTGTTTTATATTTCGATCGATTTGATAACACCAATACAGAGATACCGGTACCGTATTTCTGGGGAAAATTGTTTTGGAAATACAGTATTTAAAGGGGATATCCAGTCAAGGGATACTATAGTAACAGTATTACCCTAAATTATATTATTATCCAAAAAATTAGTTTACTTAAATATAGATATATTTTTTTTTTTTGCTTTAATATTTGGTATATTTAAAGCAATTTAAGTTTGTTATACTTAAGTTATTTTACATAAAGTGTTGTTTTTGTTATTTTTATTAGGTGTTTTTAATAAAGTACATATATTATTACAATAAGAAAACCTTACGCAATTTTATTTGTACACATTTCTAGGCAACAAGGAGGGTTGGGAAATTGGTCCAGTAGATAGATATCTCGGTATAAACAATTAATCTGTTTTTAGGATATTTTTAACAGCACATTTCCTTAACATATCCAATCCGTGGTTATCTCTCTTGATAGAGGATGAGTTAGGACAGATTGTTTTAATTTCGTGTGGTGATGATAACTCACAAGAAACCATGTCGAAAATGTGTTTTCAATTTGTCCCTAAAGTAATAATTGTGGGAGTAAGGCTACCCGGAAAATAGAGTTTCAAATTACATTTCAATGAAAATTTCAAAAACGACCACATATTAAATATCAAAACTTTCTACAGTGTCTTATAAACGACTTTACTTTAGTCTCAGTAATTTAGTCTGGCAATGTCGTTGTCCCATCAGTGTTCAAGTGAGGCACGACATTTTTCATCGGTTTCTAACTTCGCAACACTTCACTGTAAGTTATGTTATAATACAGAATATTTAACAGAAGCGGAATATTAATAAAAAAATGTTGTGTTGAAAATGGTTAGAGTTAGCCGTTTTCGAGAAGTTCTTAAGTAAAATGAATGTATTTTTTGTAACGCCTGAAACATATGCAGGCTTTGCGACTTCCTTGCAAGGCGTGTACCGAACTAATAGGTTTGTTGAAATAATATTGTTTTGTCGGAGTTATCATGTAAGAATTGTTACACGGATGATGTAACAAGTACTGTAAAGCAGTTTCACTGTGTAGGCAAGGAAACTGCGCTATTGGAATAAAACCACCAAGTTCATGGCAATATTCACCCTCTGACACTTGAGTGCGTCCTATCGTCTAGACATAGTAGGTATCCCAGTCTGTGATGCTAACAGTTTTATTAGTGGTCAGTTGGTATGTAGACAGGGAATAATTTGTCACTAGTAACAATAGGGTTAATGGGACATAATATTTTGTAAAACTTGATGAACATTGTCATAAACTTGTTGATTTTATTTTGAGTGTGCAGTTTCCTTTTACACAACTATGCACCTACTTTTACGTCATCCGTGTAGCAAATCTTAAGTTAAACCTATTAGTTCGGTTACACGCCTTGCAAGGTAGTAACAAAGCCAGCATATGTTTTACGCGTTACAAAAATACATTAATTTTACTTATGATTTTCTCGAAAACGGCTAACTCTAAAATTTTTCAACACAACGGAATTTTTTTATTAATTTTCCGCTTCTGTTATTCTGTATTATAACATAACTTACAGTGAAGTGTTGCGAAGTTAGAAACCGATGAAAACTGTCGTGCCTCACTTGAACACTGATGGGACAACGACATTGCCGAACTAAATTACTGAGACTAAAGTAAAGTCGTTTATAAGACACTGTACAAAGTTTTGATATTTAAAGTTTACTAGTTTTTTTTAAATTTTAATTAAAATGTTTTTTGAATGTGTATTTTTAAGGTAGCGTTACTCCCACAATTTTCACTTTAGGGACGAATTGAAAACACATTTTCGACAATTTTTTTGCGAGTTGTCACCACACGAAATTAACACACTTCGTCTTGACTCATCCTGAATAGGGTTATTTTTAATGCACTAATACTCAGAGGTTTACGCAGAGTTCCGTATATCAGCGCTACTTGTAGTTAAAATAATCAGTAAGGTGGGAAATAGTTACCAGTTACCGCAGTTGGTAGCCTTGCTTCTAACGAAGTTCTAAAGCCGCCACTGAATCCTTGAGCCTCGAGGAACGAGGATCGTGAAGTTGAACATCATTGTCTAAACACATTGTAAAGCAAGTGATGCTACTAGTAGGAGACTCGCTATGTGTGTGCAACCTAACAGTCCTACTTTGAAAGAAACTTGATGCTAAGACACAAACATTCATGTAATACAATGATCCTTCTGCCATGTTAATATTGGAAGTGATAAAGAGGAGGGGTTGTGGCAGTGTCGGTGAAATACTATAAATAATAAATATATTTTACTTGCAAGTATGTTGAGTATTGTAGTAATCTAATTACGTTCTTAATTTCTTTGGTTTTATGCTACTTGATGTTTGTATTTCTAAAAATTAAATACTTAAAAACATTGTCAACTAGTTTTCAAAAAATATTTTTGTATGTCTTCAAAAATACTGTCACGTTTACAGGAAATGCTTGGAAATATACACTTACGTTTATATATTTACATAAATTTTTGTACACTTAACAAGCAACAGTCGTACATTTACAAGTGAATTCTTATACATTTTACAACAGTTGTCTGATGCGTCACAAAAAAATTGGCAACAATGATTCTAAGACATTTTTTTATAAAAAGTACAAAATATTTAGTGAAATGTGACAGGATATTGAAGGTTGTTTTCTTTCACAGTAAAGACTCGACTGATAAAAGTATATCAGACTAGTCCTCTCAGGTATTTTTAGACCACTTTAATGACATGTGGCATTCTTGTTGTAAAACCGGCTCCTGGACTGATAAATGTTGCGACATTAGTTTAAAATATTTCTCTGGCAAAAGTAGGAATAGTTTAGTACCGTATACGTGGACTGCAGAGGCCTGGCTGGCAGCAGAGGTACGGTATACGTCATTGTGTAGCTAAGATACGGGCCGTCTTATCAACATTGTTGCCAACCTGCATGTACGCCACCAGTTGTACACTCGCTGCATCAAACTGTCACCATGAGCACCTCACACAACGTTCTCCTACACCCGAGCCATCTCGTACTCTGCGCACTTTCCACCGCTGAAGTATAAGCATTTCTCTCACACATTATTCCGACAACGAGAAAACGAAACAAGAAGTTACCTGTATAGCCAATTATCCTATTTTCAACCGGTCAGGTATATCTGGAAATACGAAACAACTTATTTATTTGAGTTTTGCTATCTCGTAACACGGGGAGTTTGGCCCAGTTAAATCAAAGTTTGAATATTAAGTGGTACGTGTGAGTAGTTTGATGAAATTCTGTTAGATGATTCTTAAGATATCTCGTATGTCCAAAAATGTTAAGATAGCAGCCATTTCGAAACTGTGAACACTGCATGAACAAAATACATATGTCAAGTCAGCTTACAAGTAGCAAATATGTAACAAGTTACATTAAATTCTGAAAAATGTTTCCTAATATATCTCGTGTGTTCAAAACATGTTTAAATCGCTGCCATTGTGAAAATATTAACACAGAATAAATGAATTACATAAAAACCAAGTCACCATAATAAGTGGTACATGTGAACCAAGTTGGATGAAATTATGATATATGGTTTTAAGGCTACCTTGTATGTTCGAAACATTTTATAATAACTGCAGTTGTAAAAATCCAGAAACGACATTAACAATGACATAATAGTCAAGTCACCTTACTATGTACTATATGTATACAAGTTTAGTAAAATTGTCAAAAATGGTTCCTCAGATATATCGTGTGATAAAAAATGTCCAACTGGCCGCCATTTTGAAATGAACTTGACATAAACAAGAATGATAAACGTTAAATTAAGCGAGCTTAATAAATACTACAAATGTACAGAGTTGGATGAAATTGTTATGTAGGGTTTTTAAAAATATTTCGTGTCAAAAATATTCTAAGGCCGCCATTTGTAAACACTAACACACGAACAAAAAAATTAAAGTATTATTGTCTTACTAAGTATTAAATTATACGTGTACCAAATATGATGAAGTACTGAAAAATTGTTCATAAGTTATCTGTTGTTCATAAGATGTTCAAATAACCACCATTTTTAAACACGAACACACATAATCAAAACAAATACAATTCTAGTCAACTTAATAAGCACGGCATGTTGTAGTCAACTAAATAAGCACGGTGTGTTGTCAACTAAATAAGCACGGTATGTAGTCAACTAAATAAGCACGGTATGTAGTCAACTAAATAAGCACAGTATGTAGTCAACTAAATAAGCACGGTATGTAGTCAACTAAATAAGCACGGTATGTAGTCAACTAAATAAGCACGGTATGTAGTCAACTAAATAAGCACGGTATGTAGTCAACTAAATAAGTACGGTATGTAGTCAACTAAATAAGCACGGTATGTAGTCAACTAAATTAGCACGGTATGT
>PNEQ01107374.1:24696-49137 GCA_003012365.1 Medauroidea extradentata | reverse complement strand
GTTTACTAGTTCTTATCTTCCAATTGACAGTGTTGTAATCCGAGCGGAATTCGTAAAAGATACATCTATCTGCACGAGTCATAGTTAGCTTCTAGTAGAGACAAGGTTACAAGTAAATATTTATTATAATCAGAGAATTGTCAGGAAGCTGCCTGGGCAAGCACTGCTTGCCTTGCTTACCCTGACGAGACGCCACTGAATGTATTGGGCTACTTCGTCTAATAGTATACATATTTTATTGTTTACAAAAGAAAGTTATAAGAATAATTGCATGGCTAAATCTACGTGATTCATGTCGTCCCAAATTTAAAAGCCTGGGTATTTTGACATTGCCATCCCAATATATATATATATATATATATATATATATATATATATATATATATATATATATATATATATATATATATATATATATATATATATATATATATATATATATATATATATTCAATAGCAAACTTTGTAGTAAATAATCCTTCATACTTTATAATGAATCAAGCAGTTCATACCCATAATACAAGAATCATTTGAAGAAATTACAGAAAGTGGCTTATTTTTCTTGGATTAAGGTATACAATAAATTACCCATGGACAGCACACGGTAAACGATTCATTGTTGTGGTCACCGACCTCTTCTCCCGGTGGGTAGAAGCATGTGCGGTAGGAAATGCACGAGTTGGCAATATCGCCGCAGTACTCGAGAACGAGTTTTTCCTTGGTTGAGGTGGGTGTTGAACCCATGAGGTGCTGGTTTTAACAGGAAGTCTCTAGCTCCCCGAAATGCCCAGACAGGGCAACACTCGAAATAACACAAAACGTACGTCTGGACTATGTTTATTGTTCCCGAAAACGTAAAACAACATGGACTCGCGCACGTGAAGCGAATTCCCCTCTCGATGCCTGGGGGTGGCGAATACCGTGAACTGCGGTATTGTGCGACTACAACACTGAAACGAACATAAATCCTCGGGCGAACTGTGAGTCTACGAGGTTGGGGCGGCACTGCTCCTGGGTACCTCACTTGGTTAGATTACGTAAAGTTCCGTACTAAATAGATTAAACGAAGTTAATATTGTCTTCACACGATGGATGCAGTACGAACTCGAAGTCCCAGGAGCCACGGCGTCGCGTGACCGTCATCCCTCATGCCCGGAACAAGACTGACTTCAACATGGCGTCCTCCGTCGCACAAGGCGAGAAAGGGCACAGAAAAATTACTGCTCTCCGCTTCCACGCATGTGAGTTAAATAGCAAATACACAAAACACTATTAAGTTGACACAATAACTACTGATGCTATAACATTGTCTTAAAAAAAGCACTGATTGATTTAACATAAAAAGGCTGATTTATGTACGGAAAATTATTTAAATGGCCTTCCGCCCCGGTTGTCATGTTAACCTGTCTCTCTCATAGTTCAGGCTGGCATTAATTCACATAACACTGTGTTAGTTGTGCTACAAGAGATTATATATTAGGTTATTTTGAATTTACACACAAACACTTGGCGTGTTCGGCGCTGGTTATCGCTCCATGCAGTTGTCACCCTGAGTCGCGGTGGCGACTCGGGCGAACCTCTCCCTGATACTTTTAGGTGATTTCCTTACTTCGCTATTTCCCGTGTCTTGCGACAAAGTTGGTGTTATTAGGGCCGTTGACCCTTCCGAAATGTGGCTGCACTCATCCAATATTTTCCCAACGTCACACAGTCTGTTTCCGGACTTAGTGTCTCGCCAATTGAACATGTTATGTACAGCAACTGCTCAATGCCCACAGAAACGACCTATGCTTGGGCTCCTTGATGGATGCTACAGGTGTGTGTGTTGCCTGAGCATGGTTTTGTGGTGGCTCCTTTTACTTAGATATTAAGGTAGCCCTCTAGTTGTCGCCGTCGGTTTGCTTGCTGAGTTGGGTGTGTTCCTATGTCTGGTGTGTTAATACCATTACTGTGGCACCACTGTGATGCACGAACGGTCGCTGATAGATGCGTGTGTGTCAGCGCATGTCAAATGCCGCCAACTGGGAGACCGTTGCGCAGAGTGTGTGCCTACATGCAACAAGAAGCTGGCTTTGATGCGCACCACACGCGCAGAAAGTATTGGGGTGGTTGTGGATCTGCGCCTGTTGCTATTCTGTGCGCAGTACGCCTGCCGGGCTGGGTGTTTCCTGGGGTTGCTCGCACAACACTGGCATAACGGGAGATGATAACGAGGGCACTTGGAGCGGTGCGGTGACGCATTGTCGCCCATGTCCTCGGCTTCCTGGATATCTGCCATTGTGTGAGGGGACGGTTCGCGGGGTCGGCGCCGAGAAGTTGTATGGTTACCTTGTACACCCGCCGGCATTGCCAGACCTGTCGCACACCCTCCCTCGTCTGCTGCTTCACCTGGAGTGGGGCGTGATTCCCATACCACTGCGGTATCATCGGGTCCAGTCTCGGTCTCCATGGTACCTGCTGCAGTGTTCTGGTTGTCCATGACGTTAGTCGTCACTGTTTTACCGCTCTCTAGTAGGCTCGTGTCTTGTTTTCCGTTGGGTTCCCTTTGTGGCGGCAGCTCACTCAGTTACCCTTCAGTTAGCAAGATAGGGATACTGTGGGGTTGTTTCCTTTCGTTCAGACGTGTCTTCGATGTCCGGTGTCGCTCGTGGTCTCCGGGGTTGCCCTACCGCAGACTGCCCCACATTTGTATGCGCTTCTGTAAAGTCTGGGCTCTGTGTGCGCCACAAGTCATCCCTGTGGATTTTTCCTTGCGCCATGGACTTGTTTTTACCTGATATGTAGATGGACTTAGAACTTTCTTGATTTCGTATGGGCCACTCCATTTTCGCGCTAGTCCTGCACAAAATTTTTTCTTGGCTGATGATAGTTGATGTTCGCGCACAAACACCTTTGTGTCCTATCTGTTACATCTCTGGTTGTCAAGTGGTGGTGGGTACCCATTTACCAATGTTCAGTTCTTGATTTTCTCGCGCTCGTACAATTTCGTGACATCGTCGTTCCTTGCGCCTTTCGCCGGTTTCCGGTGTTGTGGGTATGGCTGCCTGCTGGCACTTGAACTCCCCCAGAAGGGGTAAGTCTCGCCCTTGTAATAATTACGCTGGTGAGTAACCCGTCAAGTCATTCGTTCGCCGTCTCTGTGTAAACAAAGCCTGTGGCAGCTGTTTGGCCAATTTGGTGTAGTCCTTGCCCACACGGAGGCGGAGCTGTATTTTGAGCTCCTGATTTCTGCGCTCTGTGGGGTTTGCTCTTGGGTGGTACACCGGTGTGTTGTGGGCGGTTATGCCCCATTTGCCACAGAGATCTTGTCACTTGCGCCCACGGAATTTGTTCCCGTTGTCCGACAGGACGACTCGGGGGTAACTCCATCTAGGGAAAAAAACGTTCTGGAGTACTGCAGCGATATTGGCAACTCATGCATTTCCTACCGCATATGCTTCTACCCATCGGGAGAAGAGGTCGGTGACCACAACAATGAATCGTTTACCGTTTACTGTGCGCTGTCCTTGGGTAAGGGCCCATTATGTCTGAGGCAATGGTATCGAAGGGCTCCGTCGGGACTCTGGCCTGTTGTTGAACACTATCCCGTCTCCTAGCCTTGTAGTGATTGCAAGTCATACACTTCCCAACATATTCTCTCGCTGCGCATGCTACACCAGACCAGTGGAAGTGGCACATTACATTGTGCATCGTCAATTGGCACCTGGGTGTCCAGTGTGCGAGCTGTCATGCATGACTGCTAGTACTTCTGCCCTGCACGAGATTGGTACATATAGTTTCCAGCTGCCATTTCGTATTCCAACACGTACCTCCAGCCTATCATCTACCACGCGCCACCGTTACATGACTTGCTGTGCGTACTGTTCTCGCTTGACCAGCATGTCAGGCGCGGTTTGTTGGGCGGTGATAATGTCCTGGCAGAGTTGTTCAATGTTCCTTATGTCCTTGACTGTAATGTTAGCGCAGGTCATTGTATCTGTCATGACCTCTTGTGTTGATGGTGGTGGTAGCACCTCCTCCCACCCTTCCTCGTCGCGTGCCAGTGTGTTTTGGTCGGGTGACCTTGAGAGGGTGTCCGCGAGCTGGTTCTCCATGCCGGGGATGTGTTCGACGTAAAAGTCAAAGGACTGTAACAGTAGCCTAGGGACCACCAGGTAAGCTTACTACGTGTTTCTCGAGTGCTGTGAAGCCAGACCAAGCGTCTGTTGTCCATGCATAGTGTAAACTGCTTGTACTCTAGGTACGGTCTGTACCTTTTGAACACCCTCACTACCGCTAGACACTCCCTCTCATTTACATCATACTTCCTCTCTACAGGTCCTAACTTTGTGCTTCTGTAATCTAGTATGCGGCGTTCGCCATTTCTGCCTAGTTGGAATAGTACCGCTCCGATGCCCTGTTCACTCGCATCCGTCTGCACGTAGATGGGCTTATTAGGGTTGTGTCGCGCCAGGGCCATACACTCCCTGAACCTGGCCTTGATGTTGTGGAAACTGTCGGCCGCTGCAGGTGTCCAGCTGAATCGGGTGTTAGGTGACATTAGGCTAGTGAGTGGTGCTGATATTATTGCAAAGTCCCGGATGTATTCCCTCAGCCAGTTGATTAACCCAAAGAACTTCCGGACTTGCTTGCGTGTGCGCGGCGCCTGATATTCTTCGATTATCCTCAGCTGTTCCACATTAGGCTTGTTTTCGTTCTCATCGACAATGTGCCCTAAGACAGTTACCTGCATCTTTCCGACGTGGCATTTGTGATTGGCACAGACAAGGCTGTTTTTCGCCAGTCTCTCCAACACCAGAGACAAGTGTTTGATATGGTCCTCCCAGGTCTGGGACCAGATCACCACATCGTCCAAGTAGGCCACTACGCATTCGCCGATAAGGCCATCCAGCACTCTGACCACCATGGCTTGAAATGTAGCCAGGGCGGATTTTAGCCCGAAGAGCATCGCACAAAATTGGTATCGTGCTCCGTCAGTAAATGCTGTTTTATGTTGGTGCTCCATTTTTACTGGCACCTGCCAGTATTCCCTGCGCAAGTCTAGCGAGGTCATTACTCTGGCGTTACCGAGGGCGTTTAGGGCACTTTTTACGCTAATGTACGGTGGGGCAGCTGATTTTGTTATCAGTTTAAGAGGTCTTAGGTCAACGCAAAATCACAATGTCCCATCCCTTTTTAGGGGTTAGCGTGATAGTTGAGTTATATCTACTGTCAGATGGTTCTATGACTACATCTGCAAACATCTCTGCAATTTGCTGTTTTATAATCTTGGCTTGCGGATATAAATAATCCCTTGGCGGTGTGAAAATTGGTCGGTTGTGTTCTGTCTCTATTGCATGCTCTGTGATATTTGTCCTTCTTAAGGGGTTTGCACTCGCGAACACATCTCTCCTCTCATTCCACAGCGCTTGTATCGTCTCGCGGTACTCAGGGTCAAAGTCATCGAGGTTTATGGTTACAGCAGTGTGTGTACGAGGATCAAGGTTGTACACTGTCCTACACTCCCTTTTGCCGAAGTGGATTCGTCGGGCGGACGTTTCCAATATGGTGTTCTGCTCTGTCAACCACTCTAACCTGAGGATGGCATCCTCCCTAAGTTCGCTCACAACAAACACTATCGTCTGGGTTTCATTGTCGCGTATGTTAACGGTGATGTTTGCTTGCCCCATGACTTCCCCACTAGAAAATGTTGTGGCTAGTTGTACTGTTTGCTTGCAGGGTTTCAGGTCTCTTACATCTACAAAGCTGGGTTGCACGAAGTTGTGTGTCGCGGCGGTGTTGACAAGAGCGTAACACTTTCTACCATTTACAGAAATAGGAATGCAAATCAACTTACAGTTTTACTGGGTGGTGAGGTTGAGTTGGTGCAGAAGTACCTATTGCGGTGTCTCGCCCGTGTTGGCTGCAACGATGTACTGGAGGAGGGCGATGTCAGGCCGGCCTACCCCCTCATGCCGTTTCCCGGCTGCGACTCCAGGCTCCCTCCACTGCGTCGCTCTGGCACGTTAGTGCAGTCGCTGTGCCAGTGATACTGCTGCCCCGGACAGTATCGGCATGGATAGGGTGGCTTCAAGGTCTTGTCCCACTTCTTACATTCTCGTGGTTGTGCACCAGACTTCTTCGGGTCGCCTTGTTCCAGGGGCGGCATCTCCTTATTGGCAAGTCGTCCTTGGTGTGGGCGATCGTCTCGACCCAGCGCTAGACTGCTGCGGTATTCTGACAACACTGTGGCCGCCACCACTTCCAGCACTTCCGTTGTGGACATGTTGCGGTGATGTTGTTTGATTAATCTTCTGGGTGGCGAATGCAGTGTGAGACTCGCCACGTTGCTGTACCTGCAGAACCGCTGATAGATGTGTGTGTGTCAGCGCCCATCAGTCTGAATATCGACAATTTGTCATATTGAACCTATCCAATACCTTCTTTATGAACTTGGTCTGAAATGTACATACATGTATCATTACAGTTCATTTATAGTCCTAGGAAATTGAAGTCCCTCTTTCCTCCGTTCATTTCTTTCATGTCAAACTTTTCTTTTACTTGCTTTTTTATGTTACCTATTTTTTCTTTATCATCTGAAAATGTCATTAGGTCATCTACATACACTACAATGTATAAACCTCTTTGAAGAAATAAACAAGGATCAGATTCAGAACTCCTACATCCCATTCTAGACAATTCATTACTCAACGTCTCATACCAACACCTGGGTGATTGTTTAAGTCCATATAAAGTTCTTTTTAATTTACAAACAAGGTTTTTATTATTAGACACTTTATAACTCCCTCTGGTATATTCACGAACAGGGTCATTCAATTCCCCATACAAAAAAGCACTTTTTACATCTAAATGCTCTATAATCCAATCCAATTTTACAGCCAATGACAAAAGAATCAGAATAGTTGGCATTCGAGCCACAGGAGCAATAATATTTTCCCCAGTGTTTAAGTCCTGTAAACAACCCCTAGCAATCAACCTTGCCTTTTTTAACATTCTTTCCTTGTACTTATTTGTCTGTAAATATCCATTTAGAGTCTATTACTTTTTCATCCTTAGGTTTTCCGACTAGTTCCCATGTATTATTTACATCAAGTGCATGTAACTCTTCTTGCATAGCTTTTTCCCACAACAACCTGTCTGGACTATTTGGTATATCTGACACTCTCACAGGGATATTAGAGTCTAGTGTACCTAATGCACCTAAAGTTATCTGTGTAGCAAATTCATTAGAGGTTATATAATCTTTCTGCCAGACTGGAGGTACCCTATACCTTTTTGATCGTCAAACCTCTTCCACTTATTTTTCATTTGATTCACTTGAATTACTGTTATTTTGATCACTACTAGGTTCTCCTATCTTTTTCTCCAAGTATACTTCTATTACCTCATTCTTAACACTCTCAATGTCTACTACTTGATGATAATCCTCCAAAAAATATATACATCCTGTGACAGAATGATTTTTCTTGTGTTTGGATAACAAATCTGTACGCATTTGATGCATACCCCACCATGTATACCTCACTACTTCTTTTATCAAGTTTTCCTAGCGATGGGCGGTTGTCTTCAATAAAAGCTCTACTTCCATACAACTTTATTTTGTTATAATCTACCTTATGCCCATACCAGGTCTCTGCAGGTATATGACCATCATACCCAGGGATCTTATTGTATAAATACGCTGCAGTCCTCACGGCCCTCCCCCACAGATATTTTGGCAGATCCCCTATCAAACACCGGGATTTCTCTAACAAGGTTCGATTCATTCTCTCACTTAAACCATTTAGCTGAGGCGTATAAGCAGGAGTGTATTCCAATTGAATCCCCTTCTTATAACATCAGCTTCTGAAACTTGAGGAACAAAACTCACCCCCATTGTCACACCGTATTCGTAACACCTTATAATTTTCTACTGAAAATTGTCTCTCTGTTGTTTTTACATGTTTCAAATTAACACTGGCTTCATCTTTAGTCTTTAATAGAAACATCATACAAAATCCTGAATATGTATCTGTTATGGTCTGAAAATAATTATAACCCTCACAAGCAGAAGGTTTAACGGGACCACACAAATCACTGCAAATTATTTGTAAACAATATTTCCCTTTCAGACAGACATACTTTAAAGGTTGCCTAGACAACTTACTCCCAAGACATGTTTTGCATTCTTTTATTCCTTCCATGCCTTTTATGCCTGTCACAGTTCCTAATTTTCTCATGGCCTCTACACCAGGGTGTCCTAATCTCTCATGCCAGGTTATTTGGGAACACACTTCCCTTGTTCCCATATTGATTTCCCCAGCTGAACAAGCCAACTCAACAAAATAGAGTTTACCCACTCTGTATCCTACCAGGACAACCTGTTTCGACTTATTTCTAACTTTCATTTTTTCATAACTAAAAGTAGTTTGATATCCAGCTTCACATACGTACCTTTGAAATTGCCAACAAATTATATCTTAAGTTACTAACAATCAACACATTTGTTAATGTACCCTTACCAAACACAATATCACCTCTTTCTGTTGCAACAAGTATCTTACTTCCATCCGCTACTACAATAGTAAATGGTTCATCTAATGTTATAATGCTTGGCATACATGATCTATACTTCTCACTAACCATGTGCTCTGATGCTCCAGAATCACAAACAAAATTAACCACATTTAGATGTTCATTGTCATTCAGCAAAGAGGTTGACGCGGTAAATACAAGATCAACACTCACCGTTTCTGCTGCAACAAATACCCTGTGCATACCTCGTCCACGGCCAATCTTTTCACCTGCTTCCTGTTTCCACTTCGGACACTTCCTCTTGAAATGCCCCTTCTCACCGCACTCGTAGCACGTCACCTTCGACCGCCGCGCTGCAAACGAACAGCCAGGCTCTGGTGTTGATGATGACAGATCTCCCTCCTGCATGCGAAGTTCTGCGTCGAGAAGTCGTCCCTTCACAAACTCCAAGCTGATATCCGTAGTCATTGTCTCAATGGCTGTGATTACGTTGTCGTACTTGTCCGGCATCGTCAGTAGCAGGTAACACATCTTGTCAGACTCATCTAAGACAGCACTTAAAGCTTCTAATTCACGAAGTAATGTTTCTACCTCAAGTAAGTGGTCTTGCAGCCTCCCTTTCCAAACTTCAACTTCAAAAGCTTTTTCGTAACAAACAATTTAGAAATTGGGCTCTTTCGTGCAAACACATTCCTTAATGAACCCATCATATCCTTCGCTGATGTTGCCCCTTTTATTGTCTCCAAGTGCTTGTCCGACACACATTGAGCAATGACCCATTTCGCCTTTTTGTCACGCTCTTCGTATTGCTTCTTATCTTCAGCTGATAATATCTGTTTCGCTGAATCAGAAATACTAATAACATCAATGACTCCCTCTTTTTCCAAAAACGTCTAAACTCTCCACAACCAGTTGGAGAAATTATTGCTTGCGAGTTGCGGAATACCGATAAACGACGCAGGAAACATGATGTCCTGTAATTGCACGCACTCGCGAACACACAAAAACTTGCTAGCAATCCGACCACCGCAACTACGGTTATTCTACGCATTTCAGCTCCCAATAAAATAGTCCCGACGAGATACAATGCTAACTGGGCTGGACCCACGGTCTATGAAGGTAGAGGTCTTGACACTGAGGAATAAAATGTGACTCCCTTCTTGTCGCCGAACGCTAGTAGTAATTTGGTGGAAGATTTGACTTGTTTTGTATTTTGCTTAGCTTAAAATGTGAAGTTGTTACCGGAATTGCGAGTATTATATGGAAGAAAAAAAAAATGGGAACGTAAATTTATATTGGAACACTTTTTTTACAGCAGTAAAATTTAGTTTTTAAATATTTTAGATGTAGATGCACATTGCAACGATTCTAAAATTTTGTAGGGCACGAAATGATAGTTTCTGTGCGAATGTGTTCACTAAAATAATAACACATGTAATATTTCTTCAGACTACTTTTATAAACAGTTCCACACATGTCAATGCATTTATGGACATGGGACATGTATTTACTATATCAGCTTACCTTACTAACATTATTTTATGTAAATATTTGCAAAAATGTTAAAACGCAAGATCTAAACAAGACAAATCTTCCACCAAGTTACTACTAGCGCTCGGCGACATGAAGGGATCACTTTCTCTTGCTGGAGAGTATACGCGCTCGGCGACATGAAGGGATCACTTTCTCTTGCTGGAGAGTATACGCAGTGTCAAGACCTCTACCTCTTAGACCGTTGCTGGGCCCATAACCTACGTTATGTTTGGACAAGGTCATTGCATAACACTCGTTAACAGCAGACTGGGACAGATTTATTAATCACTCCAATGATTACATTGTACAACAGTAGTGCCAACTTCACATAACATAACTTCTCTGTTGACACCTACAATTTCCCTTTGCATAGGTAGAAATTGCCTTACAACAACGCAATTAAGAAAATATAACTTATATAGAGATTTCGATCAATGGCAATCTAAAATCCAACCTTGCCCAATATATTAATATTACCCGATTTTCAATTTGTGTAACTGTTTGCGCAGGATATCTTGCGCCGTGAACGTCGATTTTGTGGCTCGGAACCACATGTCCCACGCCCTCTTAACAAAAGTTAATCCGATTTTTATGCACATTTGTGTTTCGGCAATATTTAACATGAATATACATAATTACAGATTTGAACTCTATGTGTAACGTTGTCCTATTTGATTTTGAATTTGTCAAAGGAATAAACACCAAAATCTGTTTGGTAGTTATGTATTTCTACGTCAAGAATATTAAACTGTGTTGCATACTATCCAACCTCCTTTATAGACATTGTTGTATGCAATGACGTAACTGATAATTATTTGAAATATTAGAAATAATATCAGGTAAATGGTGGTCTTAATGAATGTGACTTAAAAATATCAAAATCGTAATCGCTTATTTGTATAGGCTACTGTTATAAATATAGCACAAATATAGCCTAGGATATGGTTAATGCATCGTAACTGAACAGCATTACAGAAATATTTCTGAATTCAACGAGCGAGTCTTTTGACTAATAATGTTAACACACGCTTTATTTTACATAAAGGCACACGAAGGAAGTCGCTTTTTAGTTATACTTAAAACTACTTTTACTTCGAGAACTACACATGTCAATTTGTTTTCCGATTTTTTTTTTTTGTAAATCCGAGTGAAAAAAATAATGTCATGCATTTCCTGGAACTTTTTGTGTAGTTCTGCGGAAAATTGTAGTTAGTTACAAACTTCTTTAGAGTTCGTACAGCATACATGGTGTTTAAAAGAAAGATAATCGGTGTTTTGTTTAGAATATTATTTTCATTAATTTAGATTAAAAAGTAATATCACTTGAAAATATAACAGCGCTATTTTGTAGTTGTCAGACACATAATAAAAACATTGATTTTACACAGCCCATACTACACAATTTCTAGCTATGTTTTCTAATAACAATGTTTATCAAAATGTTAATCAGATTTTCCCACTTGTATTTTAGTACTCAGCAAAAATGCAACAAATAAGCACAGTAAAATATAAGTAACATCAGCAAAATGTTGCTATACTATCGTAACGTGATGTTTTGTTTATTACTTACTTATTTTTCAACTTAAAAATTGATACTGAAAACGAAAAAAATTACCAACATTACCAATAAGCCTACTTTCCCCATCGTGGATGCAAATTAACCCGAAAAGTTGAAATCTCTTACGTACATATGTGAAATATATTAAATACTAATGTATTAATTTATTCTTATGCTCTCTTGAGGACCTTCAATAACAAAGAATAGTTTGATAGTAAAGTGTGCTGTATAAATATAACATTTACTTTCTATCATCCTGTTGTTCTTGATATCAACGTATTGTTTTTAAAAACTAAATACGGTATAAAAATACACGAAACTGATGTCGCTGGTTTAGGTACTACACACGTGCCAAGTTGATGGAATTCTGGAAAATTGTTATTCCGATATCTTGTGCTGTCAAAATATTGTTGAATTGTCACCAAGATGAAGATGGCATAAACTACCTAAAGAGCGTCAAGTTAACTAATTACTATATAAGTATTGTTTTTTTTTATGAAACTCTGAAAAATGATTTTTTAGATATATCGTGTGATCATAATGTTCGCATGGCCGTAATTTTGAAAATACGAACATGCATGAAGAAAACCTTTAAAAAAGTCACCTTGCTAAGTACTACTACAGGACTATGTGTACTGAGTATGAAATACTTCTGAAAATGGTTCCTTAGATATTTCATGGATCAAAAAGATATTTCATAGATCAAAATATACCAAACAGCCTCCATTCTGTATGTGTAACAATTTTAATGAAAGTCTGAAAACTGATTCTTTCAATATTTCTTGTGTTCCGAAAACGTTAACGAAACGTCAACTAAATACATACATAATAGTCAAGTCACCTTACCAGGTACTTTATGTGTAACTTTTTAAAATGCAATTCTTAAATACGGTTTCTTGGATATAAGTGTGACCAAAAAATATTAAAATGACAACCATTTTGAAAATATGAATACGATACAGACAAAATACTCTAAAGTCAAGTCAGGTTGCTACGTACTGTATATGTATACCTATTTCGATGAAAATCTGTCAACGGGATAAAAAATATAGATACATAAGGACAAACACACACATTCACACAGATAGAATGGTGGTCCCATAAGCTCACTTTTTCCTTCGGGAAGTAGGGTCAATTCAGGGCCACCATGGACTTTTTTCCTGGTATGTGCCTACTGGATCTTTATAAACCTTCTTAATTTCGTTATAGCTCACTGCCTGAAATCTATGAAGGGTTTACATTTTATAACTAATGAAAAGTGCATTAAAAATTATAATATCATTATTTGAGCGGTTTAGACAGCTAGATAGCTTAATGTCTGACAAAACACATATGGTTGACTGTATTGCGACAGCAATTGACTAAGAAATTGTCGTCCGAATTTGACATGTAATTTCCTATACCCTCATGCACGTGATGCCCATAGTACATGCCTGTTTCTATCTCAGTTACTGTCCTTATGTAAAGTTATGTTCAGAAAGCCTCAAATGACATCTCTTTGTCAAAATGTAAAACCCAATAAAAATAAATTTATTACTTAAGACAGAAATTAGTTTGTTCTACAACTTTGGAACGGACCTAGTTTTATCATGCAAATATATTTCAAGTAAAGTCCGCAATAAATGTAATGTCTACGAGCCAACAACGATACGCCCATTAACTTCATACGTTGTTGGATGAACTGCTTTCCATGCAGACAGCATCACTTGGCTGGCTGACCCAGATAATGTTGGTTGATCCATGTCAGGCATAATCATGAAATAACCTGTAAAATGACAAATTATTACATTTATGAAACAATTATAACTCACCGTGTTATATTCCACAACTACAACAATTGTTTGTTTTACGTTCTCAAATTCCAAGCAAATGTAAAAATAGGCTTTGTCCACCATAATAGATATCTTGTTTTCTTGCAATTTTAAATTTTAAGAGAAAAAAAGTAAATTGTAGCTTCTGATTCTAAGTAATTTATTTTATGCTATTGGCCGTATTCAATTTCATACTGAGATTACTGCGAATAGGCCAATGGAATTATCACTGTATACTATCAACACACAACAATCTCAGAAGTTGAACCCAAAAGGAATGCAGCAAGTCTGCCAGAAGAAGTAAAAGCAGCTGCATTTAAAGATGACAAATAGCTTTGTTATACACGAAAAAATTCTTATATTAAAGTTTTTAAGTTCTGAATTAACTTTCTTTAGAAATCATTCTGTATTAGACACATAGCAAGAAAAAGATTAAATCATAAAATTTTGTTGCCGTAAAAAAATCATCTTGTTACAACAGCGAAACATACCTTATATAACATTTTAAAATTTGTAAAAGTGAGTTGAATTTCGTAACACAAGTTTGTACTTAAATTGAATATTGTTAGAAATGTCACTATAAATACAGTCTATCCACTCTGAAATTGTTTTCAGAAAGAATGAATGCCTCAGCGTTGAAACGGTAATTTTAGGAGTGACTTTGCCTGGTTTAACCAAGTCAGTAGCTAAGAACTACAACTGTGAAGAGTGCCAAATTTTGTGCGTGTGAGTATTAAGGCCTATTCACAATTGCGATGTCGAAGTTGTGTCCTAGGACAAGAATGCGCTGATTGGTGCACGTAACTCTGTGACGTCACATCAGTGTCCGAAGTTACAGTGTCTTAAGACAAACTTGGTCCTAAGACAAATATTCATCAATCTTAACTTTTGTCCGAAGTTGTGTCATAAGACAGAAAAAAATTGCAAAAATTTTCGCGGGAATTCATAACTAGGTATAAAATTTAAAACATCGAAATCAAAGACGCAAAAAAAATAGAAGGTTTAAATCAATAGGAGTTGGACAAAAAACTAATTAATCACAATTTTGGACCAGCTTCGGACATAATAAATATGAACAGCGAGTGCGAATCTAACCACGAAGTTCGGATACATCCACGTCCACTGCCACGGTCACGTCCGTGGACACGGCTATATGTAAATATGCCTTTTAAGTAGCTATTAGCGAGCTTAAACGCAACGTCTCCCACTTACTTCAGTGCATGTAATAGTCGATCTGTATCCTGTTCAGTCCAGATAACGTGGGTCCAGTTCATGTTCTGAAAGAGTATTTGCCAGGAATTAGTATGTTTTGTGAGCGAAAAAAATAAATGAAAACTTCTTATAAGACTGCAAGGCAAACATTTTGCTTAAAGAAATTAAACAATAATTTTTTGAATGACATGAAAAGTGCTTCTTACCAATGGGAAGTGTAGTGATATTTTAACATCTCACATACTGAGTTCATCTCGAGGGTTAAAAAAAAAAAAAGAAGAAGTTATTATAGAGGTTACTTATGGTAAATTTGCTCCGGGAGAGATCTCTTCTAAACACAACTATTAGCTACGAGCTTGCATAATATTCCATTTGATCACTCTCAGCACACGACACGACTAATGTCAGATGAGGAATTAATTTTTGCTGTCGTGAAACAGGTGATCCTTAATTACTCATTTGTATATTTATACAAGTTATGGAGGAATTTCTGCGCTACACAGGCACATAGCACCACGATTAGGAGTAGTGCCAGAAACACTTGGGCCTTCAAATTTTCCGAAAATTGTGGCTGATTACCGCTGTTAGCGATTCACGAGCTTGACTGCTTTTATCTATTCTAGTACCAGAATTACCAGTTATGCTAATATAAGAAGGGAAAGAAGCACAGGTCTGAAACATTTAACGCCGATACTCCTAAGTAACCATCAAAATTCGTCAATTCGTCTTGCAGAAAGAAACCCAACCACCAGTACAGCAATGGATTCGAAACATGAACCTAACGATAACGAATTGTGTGTTTTTTGAAACCGATCACTTTGTAGTAGCATATAATAAGTATCGTGGAGAAATCAAGGAAATTATTTATGCACCGATATGTGGATCTAAGATATGTTGAATATAGAACATGACATTACATCATTACTTCATAAAATCTGCTCAATCACTTTATTCGAAGACGATCATGACTTTATTCTCGGTGACTTTAGAAGAAATAGAAGAGAACATGTGAACATCTGTCCACTTGTTATTATCGAAGATCGACATAAAACATGGAATCATAATACGAAAGCTGAATTAAGCTGGGTTAAATTTTATCGCTGTTCATAAAAAAAAACTGGATCGCTAATTATTACATGCGTGTTTGCCAATAATATATAAAGTTTGTTTAATTGTCACTGATCTTGAGGAAGAAACGCTGTGCAGTTTGTACTTTAATCTGGCTCTACGTCTCGTCGACAGCAAGGTCGTTAGAGGCGATTTTCGCACAACCTTACGCAAGGACAGGAACTGGAGAAGAGACCAGCCGTGGTCTTTGTTAAGGGTGAGTGAGTGAAGAGGTTTTGGTCACACTTAACATTTGGGATTTTAGCGCTGGCGAGGGCCGATATGTGAGCATCGAGCGGCGCCAAAATTAAGGGGCGGATGTAATGTGAGATCTCCGAGAAAACACGCCGACCAGCGAGATCGTACAGCACGAGTCCCACCGGAGAAAATTCGGGGACCAACACCACCAGTAATCGAACCCGGATCGCCTAGGTGCGAGGCAAGTGCTGTAGCTACTCACTTTGTATTATTGTCGCGCGCACAAAGCGTTTATATCCGGGATATTGTAGCAGTATGTTTGTTAGACGTCACTGTGTTGGCGACAGTAGTACTGCAAACGGGTGCTAAAACTGGTGTTCACACTATGTCTTCGAAGACCGTTAAGCCCAACTTAATACATTAAATTGGACCATCCACCACCATCTTGGAAAATTTCAAACGT
The DNA here is from genome assembly GCA_003012365.1 of Medauroidea extradentata. Classification (NCBI taxonomy): domain Eukaryota; kingdom Metazoa; phylum Arthropoda; class Insecta; order Phasmatodea; family Phasmatidae; genus Medauroidea; species Medauroidea extradentata. The sequence continues at coordinate 32,741 of PNEQ01107374.1, read as the reverse complement.
TATAATTCTTGTTTCTAAAGATTTGTTCGTTTGGTAACTACACGGCGTAGAATATTATATGATGGAGTCACGTTTCTACCGTCACAAGAAAGTCCACTTTCGGAAACTGATGTTTGAGTGTTGTGTAAGCAGCGCGAAGTCATGTTTCTTTGTTGAGGGAAGCCAGAGTTTGTAATTACGTTCAGGGATGAAAGTTAAGTTTCGTATGAGGTATTACTAACGAAACTGAGCTTTCGGGAGCGGCGAATATCACAGTTATCAAATATACGACATTTTTAAAACATAAACGACATATGCAGAATAATATCGCCTTTAATATTCACCAACGGCATTTTCCAGCCACGCTGAAGAGAAATACGGTAATTACTTGAGTTTTAACGAAAGCCGGTAAATGTTAATATTTGAACATGCCAATAAAATATTTAACTGTGCTATAAAATAACTAAAATAATTTCTTCATACCTTTACATTTACGTTTTTATTCTGAATCAAAAAAGGTTTAAATATATTTTTGATGTATTGACTTATGTTATTTTCCGCCATTTCTAGTTGACAAAACACGCGTTACCGAAGCTTCAGTTTCGCATTATGGTATAAGCACTGTGCTCATGCCTTGGTTTCTAAAGTTGAGTTTACAAGTCTTAACTTACGGGTCACGATATAAACCTACTGAACGTAAGTATAACAATATAATAGTTTCAGTAATTGGGCTTATCGGACTGCATTAGATGAATTAAAAAAAACCCGTTCTGTGCTTACACTAGCTAAATAAGTTTAAGGATTAACTACTGTAATGATATATTTATTTTTAATGTTATATTCACTCATTTTTATAAGTAATATCCCACGCCTTAAGATAGCCAAATATACAAAAATTGATATGAAAGTACAATATAATGTGGTAGATGTTAAACGTTTACAGTGCAGGAATAAAAAACGCCTTTTACCAAGAAGGAATCATGGCTTTTGTGTGGTATCTCAACAAATTCTTGGTAGGCCTATACACATGTGTGAAGTTCCAATACCTCTGATGGAATAGTTATTGGAAAGTGGGATTAACCACTTGTCTTTACCTATCCTCTAGTTTATCCTGCGTGTGACATAGGATGTCCCCTTCGTAGAAAGCAAGTGTCGAGAGACGTTAAATTACCTGCTTGCTACCAAGTGTTGCTGGTTGCAGAATTGACTTAATTTTGTTTATTGTACATTACTGTACTCCTGGAGGGGAAAGGTTTTTCTTCTATTATTTTATGAGTTTCTATTGTTTCTAAATATTGTGGTATGTTATCTGCCGTATTCGAATTTTCACCGAGCTTTTGTTTGCCATCTTCGAAGACTGGTGTATGTAAAGGTGATTCTGTGATAATATGGAACTAGCTTCTGTTATGCTTGCGAAGGCACTTGGGGAGCTTCCATTCGGACTTTGGAGAACCCAAGGGTGACGAGGAGTTTCAGCGAAATGTGTTCATATGCTATTGCGGGGGAAATAAATGACGGTTCAGAAAAAAATGTTATGTGAAATATAACGTGGTTTATCATAAGGCATTATGAGGGATAGAGAGTAATACTGTGCTTGGATATTTAATATTCTTATTTAGCGGTGTTATGAAAAATGAAAATTTCACGCTTTACTGCTTCTGGATTAATAGTTTGTACTTTGTTGATTTATTGAATATATTAGTACAGATTCGGTTAAGGAATCTAAGTAACACTTGGCGGTTAAAGAGACTAAAATGTAAATGAGAAACGAAACCATAGAGTCTTTAGCCACAGGGTAATATAAATATAATATAATGTTTTAAGACAATTTATAGTGGTTAAGCGGCGAAACAGCGAGGACATTAATTCGGAAACAGTTTTTCCTGCCTTTTAAATGTATTCGGTAATTCATTAAATTTTATAATAATTGGTATCCACATGGCTTTTTATAAGTGAGTTCTTGAGACACTGAGAATGATTAACTAAGTAACTCATTTTCTGGGTAGAATTTCTACCTTATTTTCTATAGGTATATCAGTGATTCCAAACGAGCCCTTGAATACTGGAATATAGGGCTCCGAATATATCCTTCCGACTTGCCAAAACTTCCTGACAGTTTCATTCTCAACTCGCGAGAATGTATGAGAGGTCTCGATTGAAGCATGAGCGGGAAGGTTTAGGTACAGCAAAACGATTTGTCGAAATCACGAGGAATACCTATAACTTTGACTTACTTCCAAAACGGGTTTTTTTCTTTCTAGTTACAACTGTTTTTGTAATACTACTAGATAATTTGTGTGATTTCCCTTAATGACGTTTAATTAAACATTTTAGCAAGTTTTATGTAATTTCCTATGCTACACAATTATTTGTCATCTTTACCATGACTTATTTTTTTGGTCTGATGCAATAGTGAACTAAGTCCATTTTTCTTCCTGAAACGTTGATATAATTTTTTTAACCCCTAAATTAGATTGTATGACTAAATAAACACGGCCAATGAACGTAATAAAGAATACGTTGCTCATACGTAGTTCATTTCTGAATTAAACTTATTTTTTCCAAACATTTAAGAAAATGTACTTGGTTCACCACGACATCAGACACTCTGTTTAAAGACTTCTGCAGCTAAGGAAATAAGCGCTTTTGTATAACGCCTGAACGAACGGTAACGAAAATAACACAGACAACTATAATTCATATTTGATATTTTACTGATGATATAATACTCGCCTGGGAACCACGGAGGGTGTCTGGAGCCCCTAAGCTGCACCCTGGTGATACTTCTTGGAGGATGCACTTCCGAAAGCAAATGATCGTGGTCAGAGAGTGAAGTACAAGTTGTACTCCCGCCCCAAAACTCCAGTTCGTTCTCATTTGCTCGGGCTGTGGTATCAAACATTTGCACTCTATGTTTGTATGCGAAGTAAAAAAAAAAAAACTTAAAATTAAAACACAAAAATGTTCCTCGTGAAGAAATATTGAAATAAAACAGGAAATTGTGAGTGTAACAGTGCAGCATGTGCTTTAAGACATTGTGAGAAATCGATAGAGGCCCAGGCCGTTAAAAATTTTAAGGTATTTTACTCACACGAAAAAAAAAAAAAATTGAAAATATGTAATCACAAGAGACATATGTATGCTCCATGACGACAATGCGTGAGCTGGTAAAGAATTGCAATTTTTTACAGCGTGTATTTCAAATGTAAATAATTGTTCTTTAGTTCTAAATGTAAACTTTACATCCTAGTTTTTAGGCACTGTAAGAAGTGAGGCATGTTCCAAATATGACCCTGTTGCTGCCTTCTTTTTTGTGACAGGTCCTGTATGTTAGCCTTATAATTGGTCTGTGTTATGCATCAGTAGACTATGCTCCAACTGTAAGGTATCAGTAAAACATGCTAAAACTTTTTCGGATTTGAAATAGTTTCATAAAAATATTTTAGTTCTACAATGAGTCAATATTTATACAAACAGGATATCGGACTAAGATAATTTTTGTACAAATGACTGTAAGCTGTAAGAATATTTTATACATATGCAACAATTGGCACATATTCTAATGATGCATAACACCGTACAATTAAGTTTATTTATTTATGTTTCAGCAAGTAGTCGTCTGATGTGTAAGTTTGTGATATAATACACTGCATGATTGAGTGCTTTAAAAAGTAATTTTATTTTCACTTAACCGGAAAACTACTTGAACAATCTGCGCCTACTTACTCAACATATCATTGAGTTTTCTCTGCAGACGTTCTTGGTCGTCGCAGTTGTCACTGAAAATGTCTTCTTTGGCGCCGTAGCAACTGTCTGCAGCCAATATTGCTGCCTCTTCGTATGCGGGGTGATAATTGGCACCAGTAGGTGGTAGCATGGGGATCTGGAGTTCCTAGCAGCAATACAGGATAACGTGTCACTTTTTAAATTTTATTTTAACTGAATAAAGTACAGAAGTAAAGCACAAATCGCGCACCGAAACGAAAGAGGGCCGATACAAAAATGGCGAGAGGAAACTTTAAATGTCGCAATAAAGAAAAATCACAAGTTGAACGAACCATACATGGTGACATATGGTATATTCTACGTGCCTATTTATCTGCTGGCTTAGCTCTAGGTCACAGAATAAAAAAGTGTAACAGAAGCGAATTGGCGTGCTCTTTATCGAACTCGTTTTCTCTTTAGGTGGTAATGTTTTAGGAGCTGTTTACTTAACGTGGCTGTTTTATTATATGGGAATTTAGCAGACCTAATTTAAACAAAACTGTGAGAAAACTGACGTGTAAGTACCGCCATTATCAATTCATTAGTATTAAATTAAGATTCAAGCAAATTACAGTTGTATTTGGCAATACAGAAGGTTATAGAAACCAATGTATCGGAATTCAGTGGCTGCGTTTACTTTCATATTTGCCCGAGAACTGGTACGATAACAACTTCTGGTGAATTAGTCATTCTTTCATGTTGAACATTTAATTGCCATGTTTAGCACGTCTGGTCATTAAACATTCCAGTGCGCCTCGAGAGCTGGGATGATAAAAACAACTAAAAATATGCCTTATGTCGCTTCTGGCAGGCTATTTATACTGTGTCTAGGTAGTGCAGAATGCCTAACAATTAAGAGGAATGTATACTGGTTTCAAATTTCCACGTCTGGCACGTGGAACAGCGGAGCGATAAGAGTCAGAGTACCACGCTCGAAGAGAAGCATATCGCCTCTTTTCAAAGCGCACCAAACTGGCGTGCAAGGTTTTCGTTGTAGTAGTTTCCCTACGGGACTTGAATAAGCGGTAACCCTAAAATATTATTTTTGTATAGTATGAAGTAAATGTCAAAGCACGCATCTTGTTTTGTACTTTAAGAATTCTGGTGGTACCATTTTCGGAGTTACAGCAGACTAAAAAAAGGCCGTATTTTTTTTTTGAAAACTTGAAAGGCCCGAAAAACATGTACCTAACAAGCGTGCTCAGTTGATAATATTATATAATCGTAGTTTCAAGTGTGCGGACTTGTCGTAGGTAAACGTATTATGAATAACTTAAGCGGTTCCGCGTAAAAAATAAAACGTGTGACACGCTGCAACACCGCCCATGAACCAGGCGAGGACTTCTCTTAACTTCCCCCAAAAAATTTGTGACATTTGTTTTTAAAACGGTCATTAATGACCCTTACGTCATTTCGAACAATTCAGAAGTATCTTGGTTTTTTTTTTTTTAAGATTTTTTATTTAATTTTTTTTTTTTTTTTTTTTTTTTTTTTTTTTTCGAAAAAAAAATTGTTTTTGGGAATTTTTTTTTTTTACTAATTATTTGACATGATTGGGAGTACTTAGACTGGGCATTTGCACAACTCAAATAGGCATTTAACTGAAAACCCCGCGAACCATGTTGCGGACAATTGCTAGTTGCAATAACAATGCGTTATCGATCAGAATTTTCGCACGTGGCATCGTGCGGGACGACGCCTGTGGTTTTCTCGTTGATCTGCTGTTTTACCCGCCTCCCCATTCCGTGTCAGCTCCATATTCATATCATGAGAATTTTCTCTTCATTTTATTTCATGACAATGCATCCTCTTCAAGAAATGCTTCGACTGAAATTTAATAATGTGATGAAATGACTTTAGGGAAAGTAACTAGAAACTATCATTTAAGTTAAAATTTTATATTTATACAAATCATTAGTTACACCAATATTTAAATCAATATGTATTTGTTAAGACTACTACTGCTGTTGTCCTTATTCGCATTCCATATGGAAAAATAACAGTTTGCAATTTAGTATGCACAGCAAAACATTAAATTCCTTTTTGTTTTGTAAACTCATATATTTCGTTTATTATTTTTTTCTTAAGAAATTAGTTTTTCCACGAAGTTTTTTGTTGAAAACCAACCAAAAAAAAAAAAATTTCAGTTACTATATGGAATGAAAAATATTCAGACTCGATAGCATAATTAAACTCCATAGTAAAAAAAAACGAAATAGTTAATATCAAAATTTATACATTTTGCAGCTATACAACAGTAGTTGTCATGTCACAAAACCATACAATAACCTCAAAACCTTAGGGGAGGGGGTAAGTTTGCCACTTGAGATGTTTATTTTAAGTGACTTTCTGCTGTTAGGTGTGTTTAGTCACGTGACGATATTTGCTCGACCACCAAGTTAATCTTAAAAGTCTACAATTAAATCACGGTCTCGGAACCTACTGTTCGCTTGAAACCTCTACTCGGATCACTGTTGAACGCCACTTGCTGAATGTTGCCCTAACCCGTACTAAACACCCTTTCACACGGTCAAATTTAGCTTCAATTTTCTTTCAAATTTATTGAAGGCCATGTGACGCCATGCTGACGTCGTAACCGCGGCCAGTTAGTCTATGAATTTTTTTTTTTAAATCTCATGTATTCCGTCGCATATTTTCATTTCGAGCACGTTTGAAATATTCTTCAATAAAAATATTGAAGAACGAAGAAGCGATTTTCTATTATTATTAATTCAAATAACATACTAAAAATTAAAATGTTCATGGTATCTTTCAACTAATACATTAAAAATATATATAAATAAATGTTATAGGTTTAACCATATAATTTTGTGCCTTGCAGAATTTGTAGCTAATTGTAAAAGATGTACATTATTTATTTTGTGAATCATTTGTTTACAAATTGTATGATAACTTTCAAGTTATGTTTTCCATTTTTATTGAACAAAATTTCTTGAATCGTTACGCTATTCAAGAAATGGATTCAATAAACACGTATACCGTGTGAAAGGGTCGACGAGTGTGTGGTAGATAAATAAACGCTAAAACACAATTTTAAATCTACAAATTTCTAAAAGTTCATATGGAAAAAAACTACAAAACAGTAAACCTAGGTTGTGACATTAATCAACTTTATGAGCAAACATTTACCCAGAATAAATCAGTTCCGCTGCAATTAAATCGGCGAGTTTTCGGTGGCAGCTATTGTTCTTCAGCAACACGTTACTCGAGAAATATTTTTGCTCAGAATGTTGGCAGAAACTATTGTGTAAGTATGCTGTTTTTTTATTTTTCGAGAAAGCGGCAATTTTAAACTGATGCTTTTAGCGCTAAAGTCTGTACCATACCCTCTTAATGTAACCGTCTGTACATAATTCATCGTCAAAAACATCAGTTTAGAGTTTCGCAAAAATAAGAAAGCAGCAAACTTAGACATTAGTTTTTGTCAACTTTCCGAGAAAAAAAATTTTCTCGAGTAACGTATTTCTAAACAATCTCTGCCGCCGTACTCTCGTACACTTAACTACGGCAGAACAGATTACGCTTAACAAAAGCATCACTCTTGGCAAATGTATGCTCATAAAGTTGCCTAATATCACTATCTAGGTTTGCTGTTTTGTAGTTTTTCCATACTAACTTTCAAAAACGTGTAAATTTTAAATGGTTCTTTGGCGTTTATTTATCTAAAACGCAATGTTATCGCCAACTTATGCGCAGACTGGCGGACTGCAGGGAGCATGTAGATACCTTGACCAGGGTGACACGTGGATCTATCGACCTGACGGGCAACACAGGCTCCTCGGCTCCTGGCGGGAACAACCAGTCGAAGAGACGGCGCGGTGCCACACCCAGGTGTAAGCCCTTCTCCTCCGTGTGCATGATGGCAGCCGCCATCTCGGGCTGCAGGTCCTCCACGCCCTCGTCGCCACACTGAGAACACAGCAACCAAGCATCACAGACCTGAAGTCTGTACTACTGATGGTCAGGCGTGGTTCACCACGGTGGCTGTTGATGGGTGATGTGGTAACCACGGCCATTAACACTTCGATTACTCGTCAAGATAGATGCGGTGCCATACCAAATCATAAACAAACAATCACCTACAATGTTCCAGATGAAAAATGCTAAATCACAAAACAACAACTTGCTAACTCTTGTGCTTTCTCAGAAATGCGTGCTTACTTGCAACTCGGGTTTTATGTGTGTTGGTGTTTGTGTGTGTGTGTGTGTGTGTGTGTGTGTGTGTGTATATATATATATATATATATATATATATATATATATATATATATATATATATA
>PNEQ01107374.1:0-24596 GCA_003012365.1 Medauroidea extradentata | reverse complement strand
TATTCATACATTCCGTATTCTTTCTATCCGCTTGTCATTGTGCAGCTGATGTAGTGGAGTTTTGAACTATTGGGACTTTAGTCGTTGGCACATGACATAGCAGCATGTCGTCTTGAGAGTTGTCTCCAGATATACCCAACGGGCTCAGTAACACGAGGGTTAAGTGGGCTGTACGTCTTCTCAACAACCAGGTAATTAGAGACACAACTTAGAGAGGACGGGGTAATGGTCTGTATTACGAGAGTATCCCAGCATACGCCTTGGAGGGGTTTCGGGAAACCATAGCAACCCGAAATTAGAATAGCCGGATCCGAGATTCGAACCCGTTCCCACTCGAATGCGAGTGTTACAGTTGCACCACTTCACTCGGTGGGTTGGCGTAATGATAAATTTGACTTCTACGATTAAAAAAAAAAAATACATGCGAATCTAAATGTATGAAGCGCCCGAGCACATATTTAATGCTTGGGCGGGACAGCTTGGGCCTGTAGATCAGGGTCGGCCTGATTGCTGGTCAGTGGCGCTGATTGGAAATAGCAACTGCTTGCGTATGTGCCCAGCCACAGTAGAACGAGAGTGAGAAACTTTCAGTGGCGGCTCGTAGATTGTTGCCAGTGAGGGCACAAGTTTCAGAGAACTGCACAGGACTGTGCGCTAGTTGACGCTATAGCCACTAACACGATGGTATGTAGGTGCCGCTTAATACTGACTGCTCACAACAAAATAAGGAGCCAGTAGATATTTCATGGCCATTGGTGTATGGCGGCGCGTGCACAGGAATGTACAGTCCCGGCAACTAGTGCCCTACCTGGCAACAACCCTCGAGCCGCCACTACTTTCCGGGTTAAGATCTCCGAAAGCAAGGTCTACGAACATACGTAGGATCGGGTTGCTCGTCGCCATTACACACAGTGCTCGCTGTTGCACGTCTTTTAAAAATCATTTAAGGCACGAGGGTATTAAAAACAAACATGTTTACTTTTGAAATAAGTTAACCCAACTGCCAACTCCGAAAGAAACTTACGAGAATAATACTATTCAAGTTCTTCGGTTACACAAATACACATACAGTTTTTGCAGGAAATCAAATGCCTACTTTTGATTTCATATATTTAATGGAATTTTTTACTGATAATATGGGATTGTTTCAAACGAACAATGTTAATTTAATTTATTTTGGAAACTGGCTTGTTTCATATTGCATGCGTGGCGCTAAATTCTATAGACCTGTTCACGCAAGTTGTTCGCTTAACACATATACGTGATTTTGTATGTCGATAATCGAGATTAACGGATACAAAAATATCTTACCTTACGGAGGAAACTATCGTCGTTTGTCTCCACCAGCTTTGGATAGTGAGGCAGTATTCTGTGGCGCCTCAAGGAACTTTGTAAAGTCATTTCCTCCAAATCTTTATTTTCTTCATCCAACAAGTGGCTGACCTCCTCTACTGAAGGGAGCTTATTGATGGATGACTGAAGCACTGCAATATAAAATACTAACCATCACAGTATTCTAAACAATCTCGAAATGGTAAATCTAAGCAAATTATCGTTTTCGGAAATTCGAACTATGTGAATGCTTCAGAAGCTCAAGAAGTTTCTTACGACTTTTAAAACATCTACACTCTAAACTTGAGTCACTGAGAAATTAACAACTTCGGTGAAATTCCCGTCGTTTCGGTAAAAAATGAGCTACTGAACTACTGAAACCGTGCTCATTGTTTCATTGACTAAAAGCTACTGATTAAAAAGTGATTTATACTTTTGTCTCAGTGAATTTAATCTGCATGCTAACCGATTTTCAGTGAATTCCACATGCTCGTCAGTCAGAAGCCGATTGTTAACTGGAATTTAAGTGATTAACGTTTAATTGATTGTAACTACTAATTTTGATTTTGATTGTGGGATACAGCAAAAATAATTTTCCGGAAATTCATGGTTGAACTATTTTTAGTTAATTTCTTACAAATACATCAATACAGAGCACGTCAATTGGGGCGAAGTTGACTACTGGGGTGAATGCAACCGCAAAATTTTGAAACGTTTAACACAATATTGAACGAATATTTTCTATCGGTGTTTATAATATAATGCTGGCTGGTCAGTAATTCGATGTTCCTGTCAACAAAAAAGAAATACTACTTTGTAGACTTAGTTTAATTTTTTTTTTCCGGTCAAATCCACCTCATCGGTCAACTTCACCCCAACCGACGTATACTAACAGAATACATTAAGTACTCAGTGAGTGCAAGTTTACGTGCACTAGACGTTTCTCCAGTAAACTGCTGACATCTTTATTGTGGACGTAAGGTAACAGGACAGTTCTCAACTTTGCACGTCACGGATCGGCGGACGCCTACAGGCGCCCACATTGAAAGTCTGTCTCTAGGGAAGTGATGGCCTACTCTATGTTTCACTACCAACTCTGTATTTATGTAGCTGAAGAATGTGTTAATCACCATATAGGTTGTTCGCGATAAAATGAGCACTTTTTAAGACCATATTGTCTAGAATAATAATTTTAAAATATCATTTATTGTGACCATTGACATTAATTTTTTAAGTACTGTACAATCTTACAACAATTTAGTTATTACTTTGGTTACTTTGGTTGTATTAAAAAGCGACACTAACTATGAATAATCCGAAAGGGAAAATGTAACTAGGATTTCAAAAGTGCGTACTTGGTCTTGAACCCACTATGTTTGGTTTTGCAGTCAGCAAGTATAATTTCTCAAGAGAACTTAAACTCCAAGCAGTATTCAAGGATGATAGCATATTTCGCCGTGTAGTACGAGACATGCCGTACAGACAGTATGTACGTGTATGGGAGCTCAATTGGCTGCAGAAGCTATCGCTGGAGACGCCAGGCTCTTACCTGATCTGCGCAAGCGATGTTTAGGCTTCCTGGGTGCAGCACCAGCGATAGGAATCTGCCACAAACAAGTCGAATTTAGTTCAGTTAAAGGAAATTGTTTAGGGCTTTAATATCTCTGTACTAACCTAACAACCCACGTAGTTTTAATTGGTAAATAATGTTAAAACTAAATAATTTTTGATGAGAAAATTTTAAAAATAAGTAATGAAAGTATTATACATAAAATTAATAAAGGAAACTGTCACTACCTTGCCAATATTTATGTTAAATACTAATAAAACTATAGTTTTAAAAAGCAAATACTGTTGAGTAATACAAATTAATAAAAGTTGAAAAATAATTATTAAAATTTAAATATTTTGTTTAAAAGCTATAAGCTGCCCCGCAATACAGTATATCATTTTTAAAATAAGCTACTAATAAGAATAAAGTCACTGACCATAAACTTAACTTAAATGAAAAAAATGTATGGGGTACTTTATATCAGTAGTCTTAAAGTTTTTATCGATAGCTATTCGTAAAGGTGGAGTCATTAGGAAAGTAAGTAGAGAAATCCCTCCCTTTTTCTTACATGAAAGTTAATTTTTTGGTCAATGACATTGTTCTTATTTTAAGCGTATTAAAACATATATATATTGAAATGTTATTGGTTTAAACACATAATTTTGTGCCTTGCAGGATTTGTATATAATTGTAAAATAGGTACATTATTTATTTTGTGAATAATTTGTTTACAAATTGTATGATAACTTTCAAGTGATGTTTTCCATTTTTATTGAACAAAATGTCTTGAATCGTTACGCTATTCAAGAAAATGATTCAATAAACATGTAATCTTGTGAAAGGGTCGACGAGTGTGTGGTAGATAAATAATCGCTAAAACACAATTTTAAATTTACAAATTTCTTAAAGTTAATATTGAAAAAACTACAAAACAGTGAACCTAGATAGTGACATTAATCAACTTTATGAGCAAACATTTACCCAGAATAAATCAGTTCCGCTGCAGTTAAATCGGCGAGTTTACAACGGCAGCTATTGTTCTTCAGCAACACGTTATTAGAAAAATATTTTTGCTCAAGATGGCAGAAGCTATTGTCTAAGTAGGTTTTTTTTTTTTTTTTTTTTTTTTTTTTTTTAAGGTTATCATGAGCACCCAGATTTAACGCAACCCGCCCTGGCTAACCCCGTATTGAAGTAGATGAAGTACATGCACACCTGTTGTTGCGGTTGTCTTCTCTGCTGTTGCTGCAGCCAGCCCAGCTGTCGCGTCAAACCAGCTATCTTCTTATCAGCCATGCCGTGTCTGGGTCTGGTGAGCAGGGGAGTGGTGGGGAACGTTACTGAGCCGTGCAGCCCTTAGAGACCTGTAAAGAAACACATTTGTCACTGCACAGGTCAACAACACACACATATACATACACACACACATATATATATTAGAAGAAACTTGACACCACTTGGCAGAAAACGGCGCAAGACCGTACCCCGCGGAGAGAACTAACTGCTCACAAGAATTTTCGAGGTGAAAGACTCAAAGAGGACAAAACACTTAGTAATTGAATTGGCAAGTAATATATACACCCACACTCACACCGTAAGCGGGGTTTGGACACGTGAGGTTGACTTTGGGACACTTTTAGACTATTTCTATTTTCCATGGTTGTCAACTGTGAGAAAATATTAATTGTCGTGTGGCTATTTATTATATGGAATTTATCGCAAATAAATTACCTAATACAGGACTATCATATATGCGAAAACTAATTTTTTATTATGTCCCAAAGTCACCCATTGGACGAAATCATATCCGCTTATGGTATGCGTGTGTACATATATACACATAACATAATTATACATACATACGTACGCACGTACATACATACGTACGTACATACATACATACATACATACACACATACTTCATACACACATACATACATAAACATATAAACACACGTACACACACACATACACACATACGTACATACATACGTACGTACATACATACGTACGTACATACATACGTACGTACATACATACATACGTACATACATACATACGTACATGCATACATGCATACATACATACATGCAAAAATACATACACATGCATACATGCATACATACATGCATACATGCATACATGCATACATGCATTCGTACATAAATACATACATGCATACATGCATACATGCATGCATACATACATACATACATACATACATACATACATACATACATACATACATACATACATACATACATACATACATAATGTCAGTAATTGGCGGATATGAACTGTGCCAAGTGAATCTGATATTAAATAATAGTAGAAAATACTCTTTGGGAAAAATTCGTAAGGTCTTAAATTGACGAGAAACATTTGATTCAAGGTAAAATAATAAAGCAAAGTGGAAGTAAAGGGTAAGGTTATTAGTGGATACGGACTGCACCACAAGAATCTGTGGTTAAAACTAAGACTGAAATACTCGTTGCTAAAAAGTTGCCAGGCCTTTTCTTTACGAAAAAAGTGAAGCGGTAGTACGAACAACATTCCTTACATTCCCACTCACAGGTATTTTGGACCTATCCTGTAAACTAAGGGCCTGGTGACTTTACCAAATAGTTTATTCTGCTTAGTTTGGGTTACTTATTCATGGGCTGCAGTCCGTATGTACAAACAACCTTTCAACTTCTCCACTAGGTTATTATTTTTTTAAATTTGAAACAAATTTTTTCGTAAACTAATGACGCGACGACTATTTGCCAAAGAGTGTTTTCTGCGTAGTTTTCGTTAATAATTCTCGTACTGCAGTCCGTATCCTGAATTACTTGACAACTGTATTCGTACACGTTTGATATCGTAGAGCAAATACAAATTCGTTGTAGTTTATTTGTAGTATTCTTTCGCCCACACTGCTAAAGCTTAGCGAAAGTAAAACATGTTTAGAATGTTTCCTGTTCAAATAATTATTTGAATGATACATACAACCTGCACACACGCACGTATATGTATACATGAATACACGTGTGCGTGCGTGTACATACAGATATTTACATTTAATGTCACAGCAACCACCTTAAATATGAAATAATTGTGTTGGAGCAAAAGGAAATATTCCACTACTTCAGGCTTTAGTCGATACACTGGTCCTGACTGGTCATCGTACTCTGGGGGACCAGGAACATCACGAAGAAAAGAATCGCTATTTCACAAAATCGCCACGCAATCTCAACGCAGGCTCAACATAAGTAAGCCTACTTTTTTTTTTTAAATTAGGAATACTTACTTAACTCACAAATATTTTAGAAAAATTCTATGCCAAACCCTCGTAACACAAGAAACACACTTCTAAGCTCAAAAACCACTTCAATTCAGGAAATTACAGGATAAACAAAGGAAACGACACAGAAGAGGAAAACCAACAATGTTGGGTACGGAATTTGTAGCGAAATATCAGGAAACAAAGTACACACAATCATCAGTGCACGCGTACCCATAAACATTCACAAAAGAAAGAGTTAAAAGAATTTGAAGACTTTTGGTGAGACATAGAAGATATAACAAAACAAAATTTAAAATACCTGCAGAAATTATTACAGCAGACTTCAACGCACAATTATGCAAATATAAAAACGTAGGCAAATCACAGGCCACACACAGCTCACAAACACACAAACAAGAATTAAGAATACCTTATAAACTACTCTAAAAAATTACCTAAAAATAGTTAACGAAATTTTAAAAGCCAAGACGAAAACCAGCAAAACGGTAGACATCTAAAAACATGAGGGAGGATTCCAGATAGTTCACATAGTCATATAACAAAAAATACAAGAAAATATTTGAACACGGAAACGTATGAAGGATCCTAGAGTCTAACCACCACTTACTACAAGGAATAGAAGACAAAGCAGAACAAATCATCAGACGAAAACCAGAAAACTGAATTCAGTTCAGAATACAATGCGTCAGGCACAGTCACATAGGAAACACAAGCTTCGGTTGTGGAATGTAACATGCGACCAGAACACGAAGCGAACAATCTAGGTATGATATAAGTTCAACTGGAATGGAAGAACAGAAATGTGGCAGGAGTTCCACAAAGTCCAGAAACAATCGTCGAAAGAAATTAGAAGAGATAAACGTGCATACGACAAATATTTATTGAAAGAAATTGAGGAAAACTTTAAGAGAAAAAACATGAGAAATTTTTACAGGATATAATTGGAAAACATTAAGTGTTACCAGCCCCCAAACCTCAGCTTCAAAAGAACATGCAAATCTCTCTGAAACAATTACGAAAGCAAACTGCCTAATTCTTTCACAATACTTCGACAAACCCAGCTGAAAGAAGCGCACAGATATATCAGTTTTTTACGAAAACAACACTAAATCCAGATCCGAAACCACCCACAATCAAACAAGCAGGGAACGTAATAAAACAACTTAAAAAAAAAGAACAAAGAACAGGAGAAATGGTATTATTGCCGAGATCTTGAAGATAAACGATCAAAACATCAGAAAGAAAATTCACAAAATTTTCACAGGAATTTGGGTCGCAAAGGACCACAGGAAAGGAAGTGCACGACACAAAAAGGGTGACCATACAGGCCCTAATAATTACAGAGGTCTCACTACTACTTGTTTCATACAAGAGTACAAGGCATTATTCAACAGACTACAAGCAGACCCACAGAAAATTGAATAGCAGGCCGGCTTTAATAAAAAGGAAGTCCATGCATCTAACACATCTGTAACCTGAGAACTCTCGTGATTAGACAAAGAGACCACACTGTAATCACATTTGAAGACTTCAACGAGGCTTACGACTCCATAGAATTGCAGATACTCTTTGGCACACTATAAGAATACGGCATAGATAGAAATACAGGGCCTAGGCCGGCTCCATGGAAGATTTTCGGGGCAGAGGGGGGGGGACTATGCAGTACCCGAACATTAAACCATCCCTCCCATTAAAGCGGGGAAAATCTCTGCGCGAGAGGTTTCAGGATGGTAAAACTATTATCCAATGAAAACGCAAGTATTTTTGAAATCCAATTATCATAAAGGCCTATATATTATCTTATTACAAATTATAGAAATTACAGTTTTCCATTTTTGTAGATTTTGTGGTTTTAAGCCCTTATTTTTCTAAATGCAGTTTTTAATTTTTTACTCGCAAATGAAGAATACTACTGCATAATGCTATAAAAATAAACGTCCGTTCATAAAATATCTACTCGACAAAAATATCCTCATCGAATTTTGATGAGTAGTACAGATTTTATTGATGATTGAGTATGCCAGTCGTCCGATCGACATCGTATCTTTCCATTGCCCGTATGTATGTGTATGTATGCACTATACCAAAAACATTTTGAACCAACCCCCAACGATATTAGTTTGGTAACTTTTAATATTAACGATAATGTAAATGTATAACGGTTATGTCATTTGACAGTTAATGAAATTCTCCACCTAAGATTGCATCACAAACAGTTCGCACTATCAGTCGGACAGTAGGCTACTGAATCCTAGACGGTAAGCGAATGCGAGACTTCAGTAGGAGTTGCCAGTGGCCAGGAACCTGGAAAATACAAATAAGAAGCGAATAAACTGTCTACTGTGTTTTGTAATACAATTATTAACGGGACTTTCTACTTAAATATTATACGAGATAAAAGTCTAAAGACTGAACAGCACTTGCGGAGCCGTACTTAGACATCTTCTTTTGAGGAAATTATTTAGATCTTGTCTGTAAATGTTGCTTTTAGCAATTTTCTATACAATTAATTTGTTGTGCCTATTTTACTAGACACAACGGAAGCTAAACATAGTATGCCTAGATAGATGGTTTACTGTCTTTCAATCGTGAATTTAACTACCTGCAACAGTTACAAAGATATGCCTGCATGAAGTGTTACGGAGTTTTTTAGAGAAACTCTTTTACTAGCAAGTCCCCTAATCTAATATGAGTTGCGTTACATGTTCTCTTACGGAGTAAGCCGGACTTTGGAGGATTTTGCATTTAATTTAACGTTAATAGTTTTCTAGATACAGTTAGTGATATTTCACATTTCCTGCAACATTCATGGTGTTACTTTAAACAAATTGCTAGGATTTCTTCCGTACTGATTGCATCTCGGAATTGTTCATTTCATGTAAGAATGTTTTCCTGATAAAATCATTCAGAAATTCAAATTCCTCTTTTGATATTTTAAAGTATATTTCATAGCGGCTGGGGTGCTTTCAAGTTGCTTGATTAAATTATGAAATTCACACTTCATTTTACGTTTCATGTTGATATCATGGAGCCAAACGTTTCCTCGGCCGACTATTTTATTGGCTGCTTCGGCCGCACATACATTTTCGTCTTTTTCACTTCCCTATGAACTACTTTAACTGCACCCTCAAGAGCTATTATAACGTCGGTGGAATGTATAGTATTGTGATGTGAGGGTAGCGTGTGTATGTCTGGCACGTCATGTCACATTCATGTAACCTCACGTCATGTGAGCTCACGTGATGTGACGTGACGCGTCGATCAGGCTTTGTGATTCCTCGTTGCCACAAACCAAGCGCCCACACGCAACACGGTGTGGCAAAACAGTCAGTTATTCCTGGTTGCATACTTGGTAGGAAATTGCAGTTCTCTGTGAAATCAAACATTTAATGATTACCCTTGAAGGATGAGATTTAGGCAGTTTTTGCAGGAGACATTTATTTTTCTAATTTTGCCGACCTTTTATTATTTTTGGACACAAATCGCAAATTTTTACAGTCACGCAGAGTTTTTTTTTTAAATAAGGGTGGTGCCACCCCATTTAAACACGATTGAGGAGTGTTAGGGGCGCGGTCTACTGCTATTTACATCACCATTTTTTATTTTTATTTTTTTAGACACAAAATGTGACTAAATTTGGCTCTTTTGAACTTTTTTTTACTTCTCATAGTTTTCACGTAATGGCTTGTTAAATTCATATTTTGCATGTTTCCGTTTTAAGGACTGCACTTCAACCAACTTAAATATAAAAAAAAAAAAATACAGTGGATGAAGACATTTCAGGCTACAATGTCATGCTTATAAAAATAAATAATAAACATTATTTGTATTTTAAAAAAATGCTGGAACTGAAAACTAAAATTTAAAAAATTCAGTAATTTTTTTAAAACACAAATAGTTTTTATTCTTTATTTTTATGAGCATGACATTGTAGCCTGCAATGTATTTATCCACTGTAATTTTTTTGAGTCTGGTATATCAGTTGGTTTTAGTGTAGTCCTTAAAACGGAAACATGCAAAATATGTCTTTAATAAGCCATTGCGAAACTATGAGAGAAAAAAATTTCAGAAGTGCTAAATTTAGTCATATTTTGTGTCCAAATTAAGAAAAAAAATATCTGGTACAAATAAAAAATTAAAAAATGGTGATGAAAGTTGCGGTAGACGGCGCCCTTAAATGCGCAAATCCCTCACATTATTATTGATTTCGGTAACACTTATTGGTAACCAGAAGTCTGTTTCTGTCAAGCAAGCCGTTTTCAAAATAGCCCAAAAATTTGTAAATGTTTTCTCAAACTTTGGAAGTGTCTACAGCCCTCCCTATTTGACCTGGGCCATGTGAATAACATGTTAAAGTTTGTCGGTATGTTTCAGATACACATTGTATAGGCCTAACTATATTGCAGACTTAGATGTTACACATTATCATTTTAAATAAAGAAAAGTTTTTGTTAAAATTTACAATGTAAGAAAATAACTACAAACTAAACCATTTATGAAAACTAGAAACCCATCCTAATTGTCAGTTGAGTTGCAACAATGCAACTGCTAATAAAAAAAACTTATTTTCGCATATGAGCACGCTTCGTCAACGAATTAATGCCAATGATAGAATTTGTTTTCCTTCGTAAAGAAAATTTATTGTTCAGAAAACGCTTATATTGAATAAAAATAGTTGCAAATTTAAACTGACTGCTGCGGAAAAGTGTATAGACATATCACGTTAATGCCAAATGTAAATAACCAATTTTATAGAGGATTATTTTAAGATTGAAAGTACTTACTACAATGCTTAACGTGTAAAGATATTAGATTCGATTGCCTCGTATGTAACGAGATAAAAATTGTAAATTTCATTGCTGCTGGTTGACGGCGGTAAACAACCACTCGTACAACACTACAAGAATATACTGCCTTGTTGCACAGAACACGAGATGCTATTGGTTAACCTTGAAAATTCTCTCCCTCCCTTATGCCTTTGTCAGTTAAACTATCACTAGTCAGTCATGCCAACCCTTGAGAGCTCCGTGCCTAGGTTTATAGGCGTCATTCCCTCACCCGGCCTTGCCACGCTTTGATAATTTTGCCATCTCGGATTCGATTTATTTTTTCGACCTGCGGCTCGGGGGGGGGGGAGGTATATCGCCCCCATCGCCCCCCCCCCTCCTTGGAGCCTCCCTTATACAGGGCTCTCAAACAACAGACAATCAGACACCACACCAAAAAAATCGCGAGGGAACTTCAGAACCGTTCGAAATACACAAAGGGGTTAGGCCAGCAGATGTAAATAACATGTTGACGGGATAGGTACAGATGTTGGAAGAATACGCGACGCCAAAACGGATAAAAGGTGCCCGGTGTTTGCAGATGACGAGACAATGCTCAGCAACTATACAAAATAATCACAAGTGGTACACACGTTGCCAAAACGGGCCTGAGATACCAGATTATTGTACATAATAGGCCTACATGGAAAGACAAAATAACATTTAAAAAACATATAATGATATAATACAAATAAATCCAGTCATGCACTCCTATTGCATAGTTCTTTCAAAGATCACAAAGAATGCACACAATGTATATCAAAACGGGAAATACTTAACATAAAAATATTCGAAAATTCTAGGAAACATAGGAGGAGCAAACAGGGCATCTAATACAGAAAATCTTCAACATATGGTCACACTCAAAACAAGAGAAACATTAGGATTACTCAGACAATACAGCATGGTCGTACTACCAGAACCACTGTACGTATCAGAAGCAACCACAATCGGAGCATCAGGCATCACGGAAACAAACAAAATTAAACTTAAAATTCTAAAAAAAAGTTTTGGAGCAATAATGGCTTAAGTGATTAACCAAAGAAGTATATACGAACACACGTTAACACTCACAGACAATATCCAAAAAACACAGATTACAATTCTACGGCCACATAAAAGGAATGAACAACAGGATCACAAAGAGGATCTTTGATGTAGTAACCAGCTCAAACAAGAAAACCAATTGAATTACGAACTAGAAAAAAAAAGATGGATCAACAGGGGGTTGCATGATAAAGAGGAATATCCAGAAACCAAATTACACGATATTTAAAGTAAAAGGGATGAAAGAAGGAAACAGGAACATAGACAAAGAATGACAAAGGAAACCGGACATTGACCAAGGCTAAAGAGAATTTAGAAAGAAAGAACAAGCAATTGGAGAGTGAGTACTGGCATCTTGAATGTCACCAATACCATATCATTAATAACCCAACAACAATGTTTTTACTACGTTATGCCAAGAGAAGAATATTTACACTAATATCATCAGTAGCTGAAGTCGTCAACTGTTAAGAAAATTTTTTTTTGCTACCTGAATAAATTGAAACACCAGCAATAACTCACCAATTGTTAAATGTTTCTGTAACTGCCTTTATATATATATATATATATATATATATATATATATATATATATATATATATATATATATTTGTGTGTGTAAGTAAAACTACTTCATACCATCATTACACACACACATACACACACGTCATGGTTTGGTTACTTTTTTAAAAAATTGATTTAGTGTTTTTTCTTAATCTCTTTCAAGAAAATTTTGATAATCGAGAAATATGTCCTTAATGCAAGTTACAGTGAAACAAATGTCACTTTGCTTGGTTTTATATTCTAAATATTTAACGGTAGACATTAAGCGATTGAATTTTGAAGCACTTATATTTGAAAATAATTAATTTTTGTTCAACCTGGAATAATATATTTTTATATTACAGTTATATTTACTTACTTGTTTGGTTAAATTTATGATGGCTTTGTTAAATCTGGGTTACATATGTATTTAGCTATCTTCTTATTCACATTTAATAATTTAACATGTGTGTAAGCCATAGAGGTAATATATAGGTGTAAGCACTGTGAAAAAAAGGTCTTTACCATAGACTAAGAAGGTATTACGTCCTTACCCATAGAAAAGAGAAGCCTTAAACCATAGAAAAAATTAGGTGTTACCCTTAAACAATGATTTAAAATGACAAAGAACTTTGTATATTAAACCCATAGACATAGATAGGTAGTATGCAGCAAAAATATTGAGGCAAAAACAACTTCGCTCCCTAAACAGCTGATTGTGGCCTGTTTTCACATGGATGCCATTTGAATTTACTGCAGCGTGTTGTAAAAATGGTCCAGAAATGTGTCGTCTACGGCTATAATGAAAAAGTAGTCAAAGGAACACCAATATCAACCAACAGGTACGCTGTTTTAGCCGATTTTAATTAATATTATATGTATTGCTTAAATTTGCTTTTTTGTTTTGATGTTAAAAATCAAGCTCTGTATGTATATTTGTACTTGTGTTATGCAGATAGTTATTTGTGTATAAAAGAACAACACATGGGCTATTTATGTATGCAAAATTAATTGTAATTTAGTTTTGAATGTGCTTTTTTGAATTTTTATGAACAAGTCGCATATTTGTACTTCTTTTGCAAGTTTCTCCACATATTAAATACCGGGTTTTAGGTAATTTTAGACATTCATTAGTTTTTGTAATGTTGTGGTTAGTAATTAATTTGCTTGTTGATTTTTTGTGATAATTATAGAATATAATTTATATTTGTGCTTGTGGAGACAGTTTCTTGACACTTGATGAGTTTAACAAGCAATGGAAACAGTTCGTATTTTATTAAAACACAAACACGTTTAATATTGTCTGGAAATTAAAATCATGTGTAATCTTAAAAAATTAAAATTTTTTCTGTTTTTTTACAATTTATTTACAGTGTTACAAATATTGCTGACAACTGTACACAAGCTGGTAGGCGACCTTATATTTTTCAGTGAACTATAAATTGTTTTAATAATTCAATTATTGCAAAAAAATTTATACTGTATTCGGTGGAAGCAGAAATATGTAGAACAGGGGCTTTGTTGGCACATAAATACTTTCATCATAACAAGCTTGGAAATTTAAGTTCTTGTGGACAATTTAAATTTCACACAGTAACAGTCTCAAATTTCTTAGCTTTTTTTTACATTTATGCTATTGCGTACACTTTGCTTTTTTGCAATTCTGAAAGAAAAAAAAAGGTAAAATTTGCTATTATACTGCAAATTATATTATCCTTACAATACAGTACAAATATGGCGCTTGAGCTGGTAACATGTGATGGGGTTAGAATGAAAGTGAAGAAAGTCATGATTGCTTAGTTTTGCAGAATAAAGTGTTTTTGTAGGAACTCATATAACAATTTTCCAATGTGTTACTCCAGCCCTAACTTGATTCACTTTATATTTAAACATGGTGCATACAAATAAAGCTAATATACAATAACCACAACGTATTCAAATTAGTGACTTACTTCACTTTCATTTTAACCCCTCATATAATTATGCCTATATCAGTTGGGCATATTATTTTTATATTCTTCATTTGCCTGACAGATTGCAACCAAATTACACATTACTAACTCATTCACCATGTCTGTGGGGGCCGCGGTGGCCGAATGGTCAGACCATTCGCCTCCCACCAAGGCGATCCGGGCTCGATTCCCGGCGGGGTCGGTCCCCAGATTTTCGCATTTGGGAATAGTGCCGGACGATGCCGTTGGTCGGCGGGTTTTCTCGGGGATCTCCCGTTTCCTCCGCCCTTTCATTCCGGTACTGTTCCATACCAACCTCATGTCACCCCTCATCAGCGTTAAAGACCTCAATGTTAAGCGCTAACCAAAATCTCTTACTGGCCATGTCTGCACTGTAGTGTGAAGTAAATAGAATGTGAGGTATAATCGCAGATTTAACATTTTTCTGCTCAGAATTTAAAAAAGGCGAAAAATAATAAAATTCAATATTGCGACTGAAATCGAGCCTTAAATTAATTAGGTATCTGTTACCTGTATGCTGGTCCGGAGTCAGCTTAAAAAAACCTCTCTCGTTCCCACGGTGTAACTTAGCCAGACTTTTGTATCAGGATAAATTGGATAAATTAGTTTAACCAACTGTATACACATTAAATATACACACATATATGTATAATAGTGCAATGCAGGGGTATAAATACAGTTGTGAACATTATGAAAAAAAATTGATTAATCAAGATTTAGTTACCTAAAACCCCTATTCTAAACAACAATTTTGTTAAGTTTCCTATTTGGTTTTGAAAAATAATTTCATTATGTACTCTTGACCAAATACGTATAATATTTCACTGGAATCGGAAGTAAAAATATTACATTTGCTTTGAACACTATGTGGGTTGTGTCTGAATTCTCCCTCTCAAGGACTGGTTTCATGTCGAAGAAAAGTGAATTTTGGGTGGGACAAAGTATAACAACCAAATTCACAGAAAAGCGACTATTGCACAATAGAATATAATCATTAGCCGCTGAATTAACAAACAAGAAGTACGTCAATTTCGCTAATGCAATTCACGTCAGGTTGAACGCCAAAAAAATATACTTCATAATCACGTGTGTGTTTAGCTGGCAGTTGTCACGAAACGCATTTGACTACTGCAAGCCAGTTGTAAATAAGGAAATGATTCATAGATAGGGCCGTGAACTTTCCGCGAAAGGAATTTTGCCCCAACTTGTTTCAGTGCCTTACATAAACTTCTGCAGTTCTGATTCACAGTCAGTGATTTGGATGTTTCAACTTTCGCGTGTCGAGGGGTTCTACTTGCAAATCACAGGTGTGTGGTGTCGTAGGAACCTCGTTCTAATTGGCGCAGTCCAATGAGACACGTCACTTCTCAAAGACACGCTGCCAAAAACTATGGAGAAGAGATGCACATGTGGAGATAAGGCATTGTAGCAAACTGCGGCAAAATTCTTTTCGCGAAAATTTCATGGCCCCATTCATATAGCTATCGCTTGTAATGTTGTAAGCTAATGAATAATCGACTGAATCCAGAGCGTGTATAGGACTGAGCAATCTAGGCTACTGCCAGATGAATCCTCTAGGCATAAATACTGTTTCATTCATTGCAAGTTTTGGCAATATGATTGTTACTACCCAATCCTTAGTACCATTTTATTTTCCAGAGCATAACTGGACGAGAAATGGAAAACCAATAAAAACTACTATTTAGGCAGTGCAGTATAGCTGAACCATTGAATTTATTTACAAGTGTAGGTTATTGCAGCAAATACAAAGGTGTCAAATATTCAAACATGGCGTAAACATTAAATATATTTAAGTCAGTGCTGTATTCCTTTAACTAAGCACCAAAATTATTAACCACAGACGAATTTTGAATACAAAGTAAACACGCGATCGCACAGTGCAGCAGTACCATATATCTTGTCTGATTTTGCATTACAACCAAATAAATGGGTTTTAATGTACTATATTTTGTGGTGTGAAAGCTGTGTGTAACCAGTGTTGTGACATATGCCTGAACATAGAACACCTTGACCCTTGTCAAGGTAAAACTATCTTAGAATAATAACTACTAAACAAGATCACTTCGAAAATAGAGAAATTTGTTGACTGAATAGTTAATAGTGCTGGTTATAGTGGTATTGAATGTAAATCTGAGGGTAATAAAATAAGTTTGAACCAAATCTGGTGTTCTACTAACACATCCTTTACAACATTAAATTATGAGAGATGTTCTTCAGTAATAATAATAAATTAATCCAGATCATCATTGCTAATTAATTTATTATAGGCCTTTGAAAATATATGTTTGAAGTTAAATTCTATGCTGGCGTTTGTTCTAACTGGTTTTAATTTCACCCTGCGTACATAAACTTCTTTGAAATAAATAATTAATGTTCCCAGTTATAACTCCAACACTTTTGAGTGGTAGGCAAAAGGTTCTTAAACAAAATATTCTCAGGACTTCTGGAATGGTAGCCTACAGTCATGACATTAACTTCTGGATGTTCTGACCCAAAATTTAATGTTCTGATGTAGCAAACAGAATAATAGATACTCCTAAAGTATCGTCGATGCATAAAACATTATAGGTAATACTTATTTAACGACGTCATACCAATCGACGAACATATTTCGGCAATGACGTCATGCCGAGGCGTCCCCGTCGTCGGCCGCAATTCTTGCTCACTCAAAAGACGATTAGGCACAAATCAGTTCTTCTACAACGCTAATTTGGCCTCCTATCCTCTTAACTTACTCTTGGCTTTCCAAAATTCTGTCCTACTTTAAGAGCATAGAGCGAAACTGCGCAAAATGCGTCATGTTTCTTCCGAAGCCAAGCCAAGAATTACCTTAAAATTCCTGAAAACTTCGAATATTCTCTAAATCAACAATTAATAGCCTATCCACGCGTCTGAGTATGAGATTATAATAATAAATCGCGATCCCCAACGAGGATACAAAACTAAAACAAAAACGGAAAATATACATTCAATATAAAAATAAAAATAATTAAAAATAAAATTAAAATTATAGGATGTGATACCTGACATAAATAAAAAAAAATATGAATAAAATAATTGACAAGTTACCTAAGTAGAGGCACATAATAATAATAATAATAATAATAATAATAATAATAATAATAATAATAATAAATATAATACCTATCCCTAACTGTCCAAAGAAAATTAAACTGTAAAATAATAATAATCAACCAAACGCATGAAAATCTGGAATTAAAAGACAATCCAAAGAGCTAGACATATATAAAATGACTAGCCGGCCAGCTGCGGCGTTGCCCGCGTGAAATTTTGTAATGTAAACAGTAACTCTGGATAAAATATGTGATGAAGGCATTTAACAGCTAGCGTACTCATTAACAGTGAACTACAGGTTGTTTCAAAAGCAATGGTAACTGAAAAAATATTGCTTTTATCAGTAGTCTATTAATGTATTTCAATCACAATTTTTTGGAACATCCTGAATAATTAACTGTCTTAGCTCAGTGTAAAGAGCGCGCGCAATATGCTCGTATGATGTCATAGTAATTCCCATCGCAAAGTCTTGCACGGGATACGAACCCGTAACCCCACTCCTTCCACACCACAAACTTTATACAATACCTGAATGAATGCTTAAAGACATGCCGTGATAATTCTTTTGTACGTACAGGCTACAGTTCAAAGAGGTTTTATTTATGAGTAGGTTGGCAAAAAGAAACGACGGTTGAATTATTTCTCCGTGATCATTCTTTTTTTTCGGGAGACCGTAACATTTTACTACTTTTCACCTACTTAATTTTCGAATTTCATAAAAAACCTGAATTTGATTTGTAGGTATTTACGTAAGCTTCATCTCGATATCTCAACGGGTATAAGCGGTACAGATGATTATTTTTTAATATTACATTTTTATTTTTTTTAACAGCTTTCAAGGACTAATTTCGAAAAATCCTGAAATTACACTTTTTAATATTTACGTAAGATTTATTTTAAAGCAGAAACCATTTCAATATTTCCACTGGTTTAGGGGATAAGTGGGATTATAATTAAAACACGTTTTATTTTTTTAAGAGCTTTCAAGGACGAATTTAAAAAAATTGTTAAAGTAATTTTTAGATATTTACTTAAGCTTAATTTAAAAAAAATCATCTGACTATCGGATTGGTTTAGGATAAATCACGGAGTAATGAAAAACACATTTTACGTCTTTTCACCCCCTTAATTTTCGAATTTCGAAAAATCGAAAGATTTGCGAATATGCATTTCTTTGGGCAATATTATGAAGTTAAAAAATTTATGATAGCATTCCCGGTTAATGAGACATCAAGGATTCTTTCAAAACACAATTCACCCCTTTTCACCCCCTTAATTATCGAATTTCGAAAAATCCTTTCTTAGTGGGTGCCTACGGGGCAAGGGGAAGCTTCCCTCAAAATGTCATGGTTCTAGGTCCAGCGATTTGGGCTGTGCGTTGATGAATGCGTGAGTGTGTCAGGACACTTCATTTTATATATTAAGATTAGATACACATGAAGTTTTAAAACAAATATGCTATCTTTCTGTAGCCTACTGCTACAGGGTATATCATGTGTAGTACAAGAAATCAGACTTGCATAGATAAATTCCTTTACATTTAACACGTCCACACCTGAAATAAGTTATTATTATTTATTTATTTCAGTAGCACAAAGGCTAAAAAGAACAATAACTCTTTAAATATGCACACAATATTAAACTGTTGCATGATGTGAAATTAAATTTACAATCAAATTACGCAAATATGTACACAACTTTCTTACAGTAGTAGGCTAACAGTAATTATATATGGTAATACATTTTGACGATGACTTTATACACATTATGATATGAATTCCTTAAACATCATCATACATCGCTAAATTAAAAGTTATTTGCTGCTGAAATATATTCTTTGAGAATTTTCTTAAAAGTAGTAAGACTCTTAATTTCTTTTACTGGTTCTGGTAATTTATTAAATTCAGTCAATCCTTTGTCAAAAATAGACCGTTTTGCCAAAGTAGTTCTCCGAAATTTAATGTGAAAGTTATACTTATTTCTAGTGTCATTGGCATGTAGATCTAAATTTTTTATTAACTTTGACTGCAAATACTCAGGTAAAATGCCTGCCTTGATCTTGAAAACAAAAATTAGTGTATTATATAAAAGTAACTGTTTAGTACTCATCCAACCCAGTTCTGCAAACATGTCTTGAATTTTTACAAATCTATATTTTTTGAGTATTGCTCTTATGGCCTTATTTTGAAGTACCTGTAATTTATCAATATGAACTTGGGCAACAAACTTTATAATTGATGCACAATACGTAAAATGTGGAAGAACAATGGTGCTGTATACAATAACCTTCGATTTTTTAGACAGCTTGTACTTAAGTCTACCTAACATGCCTATCTTTCGAGCAACTTTTTCAATTATATTCTCTACATGCGATTTTATGGTCAATGATTTGTCGATTACAACCCCTAGATATTTAAATTCATCAACCTGTTCTATAACACAATCTTCACCTAAAACAATTTCAAAATTCATGTTTCTTTCTTCTTTGCCTTCACCAATCACCATATATTTTGTTTTAGCTATGTTCACTTTAAGCTTGTTTTCACACAACCAATTGTATAAAGACTTTAGTTGACTGCTAATTTTTTAACTGCATCTTCAAGCTCATATGAAGAACAATAAACTAATGTGTCATCAGCAAACAAGTGAATTTCACAGTTACAGGCCAAGTCCATTATGTCATTTATATAAATTATAAATAACATTGGGCCTAAAACACACAGCAAACAAGTGGATTTCACAGTTACAGGCCAAGTCCATTATGTCATTCATATAAATTATAAATAACATTGGGTCTAAAACACAAACCCTATCTTCCACAGCAAAAGCCGGCCACAATCAGCTGTTTTGTTTTGACCTCACATCGGTAGTGCATAGAGTATAGCCTACGCTGGGTCTATCCGTATATGGTTGATCTGTGGTATATATGTCGTTGATTAAACCAGTTTTTGGAAAGCAAGCGATTATAATAGACCAGAGATAAGTAAATCATTTCTTCGAGAGTTTAATTCGTAGAGGAAATAAAGTATTTTAATTGTTACTAGCGCTAGGTTTTCATTTGTTTATTGTCCTACTACACGGTATTCTATGGCAGTGACATCCTTCCCATTTTTTAGCAAAAAAAGATGCTCCGGAATGTAGGTATTTCAGTAGTACATGAGAGATGTACAATACGAAAAATAAAATTACAAACACTGTAAGAAAAATAAAAATAGGTAGAATAATTAAAGGAAAATACAAGTCCTTATAATTACACAAGTGTCATGTTGATTACAAGACAAGATACAATATAGTAGAGCATTTCAATATTAACTTTTCAAGTAGTAAGATTTTGTACAAAATATAAGTTTTTATAACGTTTTCTGCACTTCCATTTATTATTTCCAAATCAAAACACGTGCATTTTTTATTGTGTATTTTTTTAAATATACGTGTTACAGTTTCTTTTACTTTCGTTTCAAAGCTGGGAATTATTCTTAGAGACTAAAACTATTACAGAAGAGAAATTATAATTACTATTGTTAAATATATTATGTCATGCATAAACTATTGAATGTTTTGTATGTATATGTACATATATACAGGATGTGTCGGGAGGAAAGGGCAATCTGGTCATTGTGATCAAGGAAGTTCATGTGAACATGGGGTCAATATGTGACGATTATCGAGATAGCCTCGTTTGAATGAAAAACACTGAAAACCTGTAAATGTACCTTATTGTTTTATTTTTGTGCTTTTGTGTTCTCGTTTCAGTGACAAGGATTTTAAAATAAACTAAGCAAATTGCATATTAACGATATTTTTACTTTATCATGCATTTTTCGAACTCACATGAGCACTAGGAAGCGAACCACTCTCCCGCAATGTATTAATGTATTACAAACCCTGGAAAACACTCTTAGGTCAGGAATTCTTCACATGGGAAAACGCTGGCGGTACTTTTCTACAGCTGCAGTGGAACTACAATTGCAGTAGCCATAAACAATCAGCATGTCTACATACTCTGCATTTGTGTAGATGTGTGGCATCTTGAACTGTCCAGTTCACACTGTCCGTACACACTGTCTGTATCACAAAACAAATGTAGAAACAAAGACACAACCATTAAAACAATAGCGTTTATTTTCACAGTCCATAAAATAATCAATATAGCGGTTACTACCATGTTTCCACGGTAACCCATTGCCAACTTGACATAAATTGAAAAACAAATAGAGAGGTGTGTTATTCATAATTTATTACAATCTTCTTGTTACTGAAACGAGAACGTTAAATCACAAAAATAAAACAAAAAGATACATTTACAGATTTTCAGTGTTTTTCATTCAAACGAGGCTATCTCGATAATCTCACATATTGATCCAATGTTCACATTAACTTTTTTGATCACAATGACCAGTACTATCACGTCCTAGAATATTGCCATTTCCTCCCGACTTATCCTGTATATATAACAAACAAGTCGCCTGTTTTAATGATTATAAGTTGAAATGTAGGTATTCAGTACAAGTAAAATAATAATTATTAATTGTTTGCTGTTGAGTCATCTTATGAGCTTTCAATTCAGGAAATAGTTTTACTCTGATTTTAACTTTAAATAGATAGGAAACAGGATTCTTGAAACAAATATAAAATAAATAAGAGAGTGAAACGAATTTTCTTTCTACAACGTGTGAGTCAAATTAACGAAGTAGATCAATCAAATCCATTGTAAACAGTAATAAGTGGGTAAACAAAAGTATTCTAGCCCGTCCAATAAATGAGACCAATCAATTCATCCAATTAACGAAACATTACTTTTCCGTCGGTAACTTTATTTTTAAAAAATGTACACAAGACCATAGCAAGAATCGGTTAAATACGAACGTGACAAATACCGTTGCTAATACACTTCTTTGTCTATCACTTATTCGTAGTTAATGCATAGCACATAAAACCAGTTAATCAACATGAGAAACGCAACCATGGCCGTGAACGCAACTATAAGAAAGAATAGAAAATTAACACTTCACTACATGTACTGGAAGACTGGCAAATAGTGCAGTTTCAGTCCCGATGAGGAGGCTTGCACGGTGTAAAAAAAAAGTTCTGAAAAAAAAAACTTTAAAAATCTCAATTTCCTTCTTTGGAACTATTTACATCCCGTATATATTGTCTCTGGTTTACATGCTCTTTGCAACCATTTAAACATTTTCGGAATACTTCTCTAAATTTTCAAGTGCTTCGTAGTCTTTAAAATTATTATAAAAATCTGAAAATAACTTTCACTGCAATTTGTTACTCGACGAGCATACAAAAATAAATAACGAATTACGGACAACACATAACCTGCATAAGAAAATGACTTCTGCTGACAATCAAGGATGTAAGAAGACTTTGACAGGTTAGTTGCACGAAGGGGGGAAAATACAGATGGTATCCACGTAATAAATTCATTTGATTATTTAGATTATTCTGTACTCAAGAAATTTGATACTAAGTCATACGAAATATTACAGTATTTTAAGAGTAATCGACATAATTCTAAAAGTTTATTACCGTTTTTATTTTTACATTTTAAATTCTTGTTACTTTGTGTTATAACACTGTAACACAATAATTAATCAAACCTAAATTTCATATTTCAAGCAGATTTGAAACCTGCAAGTGTGTTAAAAATATACGATTGTGGTTGACATCAATGGACCCTATATCTAGGCAGAAACTGAATATCTAAACAATGTGTTGTAAAGATGTGATGTTATTTTAATATTTTATTGTTTTGTATGCTTTTTGTAATGTACATACTGTAATATAGTTTCTTTTGACCATATCCCATACTAATAGTACCAATTTTATTAAAATAGTACAGTACTTACAAACTGTGTATTAGTCCTATAGACCTCACCTTGACGATTCATGTTTCATTTTCTAATAAATTAACAAATCCTATTGAATGATTACATTTCTACAATCTGCAATATGTAATGTAAATGTATACTATTAATACTTGAAGGATGTTTGCCACCTCTTTCTGCTCTTCACTGTATTTTAATAACTTTATGTATGTCTCTTCATAGGACGTGCAGGCAATTCAGCACATAATTTTGTGTAAATATGGCGTTCAGTGCAAACTGTTTGAATGTACGTATATAACTTGTTCATCAAGAATGTGGACTTACGAAAGTGTGAAAAAGTGAATTACTCAGTGGAACACTCTCGAGTGCTAATTAATAAAAAGGGAACCCTACAATCAAGTATAGACGCTCAAGAAACAATAGCGATGCAACTATTTTAAAAGACTCTCGATTACAAAGATAGAACAAATCATAATTAAGTGTAGAATCTGTAAATCATGCAAACATAGTAATTTCTAGTAAATTCTTCTTGTATATAGTTCAACCCGATCATCTTAAATTTAATTTATTGTATTGTCAACTACAACTGCCAAAATTGAAACATTAAACCACTTGTACTAATATGTAAGATTTACTTTTCAATACTGCTAATAATGTTCAATCATTTTATTTGTAATAATAGACAAGTTCTTGTACATCTAATCTAGTCACCATTGATTATTGTAAATTATGTATGTTTGTTATTTTCATATATGTATGTACACTTCCATTGTTAGAACATTTTCATCCTCTAAATGTGCATAAAATTAGTTTAAATAGTAGTGATAGCATACAAATATTTTCAAGTAGATTTTGTTATTAAAAAAAAAAAGGTAACAACACGCCATAGTATCCACATTTGTCGCCACGTATTCAAGCATACCCTATACCCTACCTACAACCACTTCCTGTCTTGGCCAGTTACCCTACAGTTTACCGACGCTGTCCAACCCTTCGCCAGTGCCGGAGATGTCGAACTACACCATGGCCAACCCCCACCAACTCGTCACCCTCTGTGTTCTCGCCGCTACGCTACATTCTACCCAGTCACCCACCGACAATCTA
>PNEQ01107372.1:0-14388 GCA_003012365.1 Medauroidea extradentata | reverse complement strand
TTGTACACAACGTACGCAGAATTCTCTCCTGATCTATTCCAGAAACGTACACAGTTGAATTACCTATGCATTGTTTGAGAAGAAGCGGCAACTCTGCGTAATTAATACTTCCTTCATTCCATGAAATCCCATGGTAATTACGTATAAGCCACGCATTCGTGCGCTTAAATTTATCATCCAAATCATACCAGGGAAATGGTGCTTTCAGCGTAAAAGTTTTTGCCTCGCCTTGCATTCGCGCCACACATATTTGTTTTGCAATAAACCCTGAAATTGCATAGAACCCCTGCACGTTACAGAACATGTTCTCCGTTCAGAGGTTCGCAAGTAACTATATTACGTCAATACTTTCACGAGTTTATCTCGAGCATTATAAGAAATAATTCTTTTGTGTAATATAAGTGCAAAAGCTTGCGTTTGTGGAGGGAAAATTACGTCAGTGGTAATTTCTATTCGCGAATCAATTACGTTAGAGTTTAATGTTTCGTTTTGTTTTGACCCCTCAAATACGAATAACGGTGCTTTTTCGAAGTAGTCGGTAGGTGCTAAAGTTGGAGACGGCTCTCGTCCATAATAAGCAGCTTGAAACGCTCTGTACATTTCGTAAACAATAAAAAATTTACCGTTGGTAAAATTTACATTGAAGTCCGAGTATGGGTAACATTCGCTGTTGAGGTACAGGTTAATGTTTTTTATGTTACAGTGATCGAAAAGCGATCTGTCTCTAGTTACGTTATTTTGATGATTAGATTGGAAACCGATTATTACAAACCTCGGTTTCTCTGCGGGGAAACTGATTTTACGTTCCAAACTATTGTACGCGCACTAGGCAAGGTAGGATAACATTCTAAACTCCAGGAACGGAACGCAACAGTCACGCCTTTACCTTTTTCAACATGTTTCAGTAAACGCACACGTTCTCGCGTATTTACAACCACGTGCGGCACTAACCATTCTACAGTCTTTAGTTCTAATGTGATGGGTTCTTCCGCATCGCCTGCGCGATACATTGCATTTGCTGTAGTATTTTTCAACAGTAGAACGAGTTCCTGTTTAGCATTAAGGATCATGCGGCTATAGTCCTCGGCGAAGTCGAGCAACATTTTCAGTGGAATGACTGCCTCGTATATTTCTCCAGGGGTTATGTTCAACTTGAAATCATCTTTATCAGCCCAACCAGCTGCTTTGTAAGCTTGTTTTTCGTACTTACCAACAGAAATGTAATTTTTTATTGTCGAAGTAATACCAACATCTCTAGATTGGTCAATCTCCACACCGTTAAATTCATAGGCTATACGATCAAACAACTGTAAAAGTCCGTTTCGCACGATGCTCGTGTGTAGTGCGTTAGTTCCGTCAGCTTTTTTAAACATCCCTCGCAGTTATATGTGCGACTTGCAAGGCAACGTGTATATGTCTTGATTCTGTACACAAATCCTTATTTCCGATGGAAAAACATAAGGACCTGCTCTAAACTGTTCATATATATGCTACTCTGTCTTTGTGATTGCGTCATCAAAAGTTATAGGACTATCTATATTAAGAACTCCGTCCATGTTTGTTCACAGTATATCCTAACCTCTCTAAAAATTGTACGTTGGAACGTGTTAACTGTATAGGCTTCCGACGAGCACTGATAAGTTTACATGAGCGCTCACGATGTTTTATACTATGCTGTAACACGCGTCTGTGCGGCGGTGCGTTATTAAGAAAATTTATCCCCATTATGTAGCACACTGAACATATTCTAATAGGTTGGTGTTGCTTTTATAGTTTTTTACTTTACTTTCTTCAAGTGAAGCCGTACTGTTATTTCCTCGCCGCGAAAATTTACCAACCTGTTCGCTTGGTCTACTATACATAAGACAATTTCATCCACGCAGTTATCTATTACAGGCGCGTAAATTAATGTAAGAGGATATTAAATTATTTTGAAACCTGGAGGAACAGAACACGTAAACTCGTGTATAGTGTTTGTTGGTTTGTCATTTAAATAGGAACCTCCCGCGATATTCAGATTAACTCTACAAATGTTTACTGGAAATATATTTACAGGATCTTGCGATTCGTGAAAATGGTTTGCACGGTAAATTGCTGGTTTAAAACCTAGCATTCGGCAAAATGTGTTGCAAGCTCCAAAGTCTATTAATACGCTACTTAACATCCAACACTTAAGCATGTTTTCATTTCCTTTTAGAGAAAACATTGTGCCTTTAGGTAATGCAATCCTTAAACATTTTTCAATATCAGAAACTTCGTAGGAGCCTGTAGGAATTACTATTTCATGTTGCTCGCCGCCTGTCTGATATACAAATCTGTTGTTCCCAACATCAATGTTTGGTATTGAATTATAACTAACGAGACTAACCAAACATACTTGCCATTCACCGGACAAGTCGAGAGGTGGAAAATATGTAGCTTTCAATTCCGACGATTTACCTGACAAAAATAAAGTTAGCGACATTATTACTGGTCTCTGTTTCCCAGCTACGCGTTGCTTTTATATATTTGCGAGAAATTTAAGACACAAGTGTCCGCAGTTCCACGTGTTTGGTAACTGGTCTGTCAAGTAATTATACGTTACTTTACTTCCCCGCATGTAAGCACGTACCTCTTTTGGCGGGCGCAAATCACCGAAACTGTCATAGTAATGCGCGTTGTTGTCTATTTTGCTAAAACACGTCCAGTGCGTACTGTCGCCTTTACGTTCGTCCAAATTAACTATTACGTTTTCATGTGCGTGTGGTTTTCGAGGAAGAGCGTTCCTCATGTACACACCACGAAAATATGGTATATGCAATTTTTTAGCATAGTAATACAAATCTCTATCGGTTAGCGCGCGTTGCGGTAAACTGTTTAGTATTTGCGTTTGCGTCTTTTTAAACCTCTTCCTTGAGTGTATGGTCTTAAATAGAGACTGTGCCTGTTTTTTGCATTAGCGGTTAAAGTTTTCATCTTGGCATTGTGACGCATAAGTTCCACTAAACGTTTTTCATTAGCGTTTTTAGACGTAATGGTTTTTGCGATAGTACTCGCCCCACCAGCTAATGCCCCAAGTGCTGCTAATGCTGGAAATAATAACGGAATGATACCACCTTTCTTACGCTTTGCTATGCCACGTTTTCTTTCTTTAATATTTCCGGCACCGGTTTTTACTTAAGCATTCATAATTTTAGATACGAGCCAAGAGGCTGTTTTTTCACCAAGTTTTGTCAGCAGCGATTTCGCTATTTCTTCTGCTCGGGCTACAAACTCGTGATCTGCTGTGTGACGTTCGCCGAGATCGCTGGAGTGGAATTACTTAATATCATGCTGTTTACAAGCTTCGTCTAACCTGTTTATAGGCTCATCTCCGCGCGCTAATCTCGTGGCAAGCCGTGTTCCAGGTCCGCAATATTTATAAGATGGGATATGAGCTTCGAAAGGCAGGTTGTTTATAAGCTTGTTCAGTAAACCGCGACCTTTCTTTTTTTTTATCTTCTGTCCACGACGCATAGTTATACAATGTGGTGTAGCGTATATATAGCAATGCTTATATACTATTTAGCTCAGTAGCAATGAAGGTAATTAAGCAAGAACACGAAATGCCAGTTTTTATTTCAAATGACAAAAAAGAACACAACACTGTAGAAATACATGGTCCATTATTACCGTGTAATGTTTTAGCGGGTATATGTGGACCAAGTTCCTCGGGAAAATCTTGCTTGATGTTGAGTTTACTTGAACAACCGAATGGATTAAAGTTTGAAAATGTGTGTGTGTTTTCCAAAACTTTGCATCAAGACAAATACAAGGGTTTGGAGAAAATTATAAACTCTATTGAGGGAATGAAATATTTTTCCTACAGCGACAAGGAACAAATCGTGCCGCTCAAAGACGTCTTAGCTAATTCTATACTTGTGTTTGATGACGTGTGGGCCGAACCACAAAGCATGATTCAAAAGTATTTCAGTTTCGGACGTCACTATAACGTAAACTGTTTTTATTTAAGCCAGAGCTATGCTAGAAACACGAAGCATTGCTTGAGAGACAATTTAACTTCATATTATTGTTTAAGATGGACAACAGGAACATACAGCATGCATACGCGGATCATGTTACGACAGATATGTCATTTAACAAGTTTAAAGAAATATGTGTGTTCTGTTGGCGTGATAAATTTGGATTTTTAACTATTGTTAAGGACTTTCCTATAAATAATGGTAGGTGTAGGCGTGGTTTCGATCATTTCACCGTTTCTGACGAAGAATGGGTTACTCAATTTCAAAGTTTGGTCATAGCACCCTTAAGAAAAAGCGTGATCACGAATGCATCATGCACGACGGCAGTGGTGTGTGTAGTTTAAGTGGACGTGTGTTGCGCGATGTTGGAAATCCATTGCAGGGTAGTGACGCAGTCAATAAAAGTTATGTTATGTCCGTAAACACTGTCACGATGGATGTTGTACATACGACAGTGGGTGAATTAGAAAAAATGTTTACTTCTACAATAGAGAATATAACACTTAGACCGTAGGTATAGGTGAGAATATGAGTGTGTTAGCAGACTTGATTGAAAACACACTTACAAACATAACGCCTGAAATACAAAACATTTCAGAGAGTGTTGTACGTGAAATGAACTAATCTCTGGATGTTAAATTACAAATGTTGCATACAAGTTTCAAAAACGAACTAATAGCTAGCTTACTAGACGTAGCTACGAACAATAATGTAGAAAAACAGATGGAAGATGTCGGAAAGAAATTATTTGCGTATTTAAATGGGAAACTAAGCGTGTTGGATATTAAAATGAGTATTCATTCAAAACTTATTGATGTGGAAAAGAAACTTGAAACAGACTGCACTGCCAGCACGACACGTGGTTAGTTTCGCGGGCCGGAAGTGCGAGGGTGATGCGTAGGACCACGTGTCGATGAGGAAGGGGAGAGGGTGGGCTGCTTCCAAGATGGTTGACGCTCTGCCGACAAAGCTGCTAATTAATGAGGGTTGTCAGCTGTGGTCTCTGAGGTGGGAGGCTTGGTAGTTTTTAGGAGGGTGAGAAAACACCGCCAAAGGGAGAGGGGTGTTGGAGGTGCATGCAAAATCGACACACACAGAGCGGTGAACAGGAGTGGTGTGTACAGCTTCGTGCACACAGCTAACAGACCGACACGTCACAAAACTCTGGTTGTCGCAATTCTATATAAGTATGTAACGTTTATGTTTCCGCATCATAATAATTTCGTCACTTGTGGAAGAATTACGTGATGTAATAGCAAGTGTAAAAGCAAAGTATTTACTTGCTAAGAAAGCACGTCTTGGTCACAACATAGTTGCCGAACAAATATTTAAGCCTGTAACGTCCCGCCTCGATAATTTGAAACAGACATCTCCAGTGTCTGAACCTGTACCAGCGAAACAAGAAATCGCGTCAGCTGAACTCAGTCGCACCGCTAAAGAATATCTCAAATTGAAAAGCCGCGCAGCTGACCGCGATACTGAGTACGGCGTGTATAGACATAGAAATAAACCTTATCTAGGGAAAGATGAAATTGTGTTTTTGCCTGGAGACAAATTGAAAGTAGGTGATATCACAACTGATTCTAGTCCTGGCTTATACGAATTATTATACAAAAAAATCCTAATGGGTACTCTGATGCTGATTTGGAGTTGTATAAATATTTGATTGATTTAACAAACGCCCAGTATTTCGACGATGGTGATACTGGTGAATATAAAAACACACAACATCCAAAGTTCGCTTTGATTAGCCGACGTTACAGTATTGTATAGGGTACTGGACTAAGCAAACGTGATAGAGACACAAATTATGTTTACTGGAACAATCCGAATGAGCTTGTAGCATGTTTACGCTTATTACTAGCATCTAAGCAAGCTGGAAATAATAGCCACGAGTCTGAAATAATTTCTGTTTTGGAAGAATTACAGAAAGACGGATATATATCGAGATGAGTATCGAAGCCTTGTCTCGCGAATTGCGTGGTCCATGTAGACTTAATTTCCCTAGGAAAAAAATAATAGCACACGGTTTAAACGATTTATTTCAAATAGATCTGGCAGATTTCAATCAGTTTGCCAGAGAGAATAAAGGATATAAATATATTCTAATGGTTATAGATGTGTACTCCAAATTTCTATGGACATTCCCCCTTAAGAATAAATGCGGCAAGACTGTTACTAATGCAATGGAAAAACTGTTAAAACTCCGTTCTCCAATTAACGTAATGTCGGATTATGGGACCGAATTCAAAAACTCGTATTTAAAGACGTGAATGTTGAAATACAGTAAAAATCATTATTTTTCAAATACAGATAAAAAGTGCGCTATTGTAGAGAGAGTTATACGCACAATTAAAGAAATATTGTATAGGGAATTCACTCACATAATTGGATTAAAATATTGCCACATATCACAGAGATGTTTAATTCTAAATTTCATCGAACGATAAAAATGGCACCGAAAAATTTTGTAGATAATTCGCTTTTAAACGCCCTTTACAAGAATCTTAAGACAGTGGATACTAGACATGCTAGGTTTAAAATTGGTGATTACGTGCGTATATCGAGCGCGAAACGTGCATTTGATAAAGGTTTTCAAGTGAACTTTAGTTACGAAATATTTAAAATTATTGCTGTGAATGAAACGAACCCCCGGACGTACATTCTACAAGATTATACAGGCTCTCCTATAAAAGGTGGATTTTATGACTGGGAAATGAAAATGGTCAAGAATCCAAATTTGTATCTTGTAGATAAATAATCAAACGTAGTGGTGATCGTGTATTGATACAATGGCGCGATTTACCAAAAAGCTCGGCGACTTGGGAATATAAACACAACATATTGCCTTTAATTTACAAAATGTAGAGCCTTCTACGAGTGTGAGATCCGTGTGGCAAGAAGTAGCTTCCGTCACCGGATGTCTGTCCCATACCTTGTTATTTTCGCTGTTAGCGGAAATTAATGGCCGTCGTCATTTCAGAAAACATAATTAGTGTGCGCCCTCGTCGGCATCCTCTTTTCCCGCAGAAAAACATAATTAGTGCGCGACCCTTGTCGGCGACCTCTGTTTCCCCGGAAGTGTGTGGCGGCCATGTTCGCCGACCCCTTAGACGACAGTCGAGCCCTAGCAGAAGGCAAGAAAACTATAAGCTATAGACAGAAGATGTGAATTTTGCAATGATGTAAATGACTGTATAAATATATATATATTTTTTTAAGTATATAGTGTTCAAAATTTTAAATTGTTTTACTGGTGAGTACAACCTGTATCGTTTTACCTTTAAATTGTGTGCATGTTTTAACGTATTTACTGAATACTTTTTAATAACTGTATTTAGTAATATATGCTTTATTGGTCAATGTTAACACTGATGTTACGCAACCTGTCACACACTTGTGTATGACTTGTAGTCAGTTTGCGATGATGGCAGGCGTACGTATATCACTCAGATTTTTTTCTTTACACATTATATTACACTGTGAATTTTCCTACATACTTGTTATGTAATTTTGAAATGAAAGAATACATTTTATTTTATATTATATTTTTCACATTTAAAATTACAAAATGTTGCAGTCTTTGAGAAGAGAATACTCGCTTATTACATACTTTGCAACCTAACTTGTTACACACACAAGATTATAATACCTTACCAACTACTTGTTTTTACAGAAGGATACTTTGAAAATATTAAATTTGTTACACTGTACTTTTTTTATAATGTCTTTTTCAAAACAGGTAACACTATGGTTTAAACTATATTTGAACACAAAATTATTTACAGTTCTAATAATACGTAAGTAAAGTTCTAAACTATATTTGAAAACAATTATAAATACATAATAATTGAAAACTTGCACATGTCTTTGTGCAATACAAGCTTCTCTCTTTCATATTCACATGTTTGAAAATATTTATGTACATCAACAAACAAGCATTTTATCTACACCAAACTCTCTCAAGGATTCAGCCTTACACTGAGAACAAAGATATCGCTTATAACATGTATGTAGTTCAGTTTCGTACATGTCAACAAGTTTGTGAAAACCAATGTATGGGAAATGACGTTTCATGTTTACAATTTTAATATTGGGTGAACAAATACTACGCAAGATTTTCTCTTGCCCTCTACAGACAGAAATATCGTCATACAGTATAGAACTCCCTACTTTCCCTATATCGTCGTAGCTAATAATACCACTAGACCATTTAAGGTCGTGTGTTTACGTTTGCAACCTAAATTTCTTCTGTATTTCTGGATCAAGAACAGGCCAGCCACAAGGAGGGAGAAAGGTAAACACCGACGTGCTATAGTCAGTGTCCAAAATACTTATGGCGATTTCTTTAACAATGAAGGGTTCGGGGAAGTTGTTAAAACCTTGAATACACGCAAACATTTTTTTTTAATTATAGAGTCTAACACATTACAGAAGTAAATTTTTTTTCAATCACTGGTTATAACACTGTACTCACACAGACAATATGCAAACTCTTGCCTCGCAGGGTGTGATGTATGCATTGTTGTTGGGTAGAAATGTTGTATGGATGTCACTAGTGCAGGATTCAGACCAGCTGTAGACGACCTGTTGAAACTTGCGCAGCACAAAGTTTGTTCTGTCGTTGATCTGGGTAGGTTCTATATCTGTTTCTTCATCTCCTACATACAACTCGTCGGCTGTTGCTGGAAGCTCAGTGAGTGGTGTAAGGTGTGCTACTGGACAACGGCTAGGTGAGCAGTTTGTGATTCTTCTGTGGAAGATATAGTCAATATCCCAATACCCGTACAAGTGAAGTTCACCGTTGCATGTTTGAAACTGTGTGTCACCAATATGCGGCTTGTAGAGCACACTGCGATAGCCAATGTCTATGTAGTCGTAACTGTCAATCTTATCCTATGTAAATTTAATTAGACTTAAACTTAAAAATTCCGATGTTTTTACCACAGACATAACCGCACAACTGTTCTCGCAACGAAGGCACACAGTATACTGAGGAGAGTTGACACTTACTTGCTAGTCGCCAGCTTGTGATGATGGTGTTGGTGGGGATGAGACAGAGAATGCTGGCACTTACTTGTCGGCTGGTGGTTGGTATGTAGACATGTGGAGTTGTCTGTATTCAACAACCTCTTCTGGCGTGGATAGTAGAGGTGTGGTTGGCAACATGGCTGCCACCACACAATTCTCCCCGCAGCAATCAATACTGTCTTGCGATCGCTCATACATGCACGGGTTGTGTGCCATTAACCAATGACCAGTGTCATCGCATGACTTGGTGTATGTACGTGGGCCCATATGGTCACCTTCTTCCTCTGGCAATGTGTACATCACCGAGGCATAACCGCG
This sequence comes from Medauroidea extradentata, assembly GCA_003012365.1. Lineage (NCBI taxonomy): Eukaryota > Metazoa > Arthropoda > Insecta > Phasmatodea > Phasmatidae > Medauroidea > Medauroidea extradentata. Next base: position 5,038 of record PNEQ01107372.1, on the reverse strand, counting down.
GGTGACACCTGTGTATGTTGATGCAGGGTGAAACGGCAGTGACATCTTGCGAACTGAATACTTAAAATAAGGTAACCCCACCTTATATACTGCTGGTTGGAGTAGGGTGGGGAGTACCAGTTTATACTTGTGTTTCCTCCAGCCACCCTCAGTCGAGCTTCGGGAGTCGAGAGGAGAGGACGTCTCTAGAGGTAAGCCTGCTGGGGAGGGGAGAGAGGGGTAGGTAGGAGGGGTATGCTAAATCTTGTGTAGTATCAAGTATAGGCTTCAGGGGAAGAGGGGTTAGACTGGAAGGTAGGGAGGGGTAGGAGAGGCTTCAGGGATATTCTTTTAATGGTATGCTATAAGGATATGCTATAAGGATGGGAGAGGCACAGGTGTTGTGCTTTAAGGTATAGGGAGGGGGTAGGTGAGGCAACAGGTGTATTCTTTTAATGGTATGCTACAAGGATATGCTATAAGGACAGGAGAGGCTACAGGGGTTGCGATATTCAAGGGTATGCTATAAGGGTATGCCATAAGGGCAGGAGAGGCTACAGGGGGCAAGATATTCAAGGGTATGCTATAAGGGTATTCTATAAGGACAGGAGAGACTACAGGGGGGTATTCCTTTAATGGAATGCTATAAGGGTATGCCATAAGGACAGGAGAGGCTACAGGGGTAGGGAGGAGGTATACACTTCCCCTTCATGGCTCTTAGGCATAATTTGTACCAAAAGGACCAATTCCACTCATTTCCCCTCACTTCCCCTCACTTCCCTTCCCCTCCCCTCCCCACCAGGGCGGGGCTTAAGCTCTCGGCCAATCACAGGCCTCATGGCACTTAGGTGCTATTCGTACCAAAAGACCCCAACAACCTATCCCAGCTAAGACCAGGCCCCCCTAATGACCCTCTAGGCCAATCAGAGCTCTTGCTCCACCAGGGGGAGGGGTCGGCCATGTTAACCTTATGCAGGTTAGGCCGGTTTTGCTCCCAGTGGGGCTAGTCCCCGCATGCTCCCCCTACTCATGCGGTTGCTTCCTCTAGCTCAGACTCAAGTTGCATGCGGTTGCTAGCTCTAGCTCAGACTCAAGTTGCATGCGGTTGCTAGCTCTAGCTCAGACTCAAGTTGCATGCGGTTGCTAGCTCTAACTCAGACTAAAGTTCCTATGTGATGGAACTTGTGTCGTCTAGGTACTGTACCGATTACATGACTTCGGCTATGTTCGGTACCCTCGCCATCCGCTCCGCCACCCCTCCCCTCTTACAACATGCAACGTCCGGTTCTGTTCTTTATCGCAGTGTGTGGATCCACATCCTTCACCCGCCTTCCCATCATCATGCAAATGTTAATTTCTTTACTATCCCAATGCGCTACCTGCTAACCAAAATATACACAGGGTTGATGCGTTTGTCTTCCACGCAAGGGTGGATCTAGAATTTTTTGGGGGAGGGAGGGGTGTCTATTGTATAATTGTAAGCGCATGGATATGATTTTCCGATTCAAAAGTGGGAAAAGGTTGCAGTGCTAATTGTGTTCCATGAAATTACTGTCGGAATCACAAGCACTGCAACAACATGTTTTAAATTTACAGATTATATGGAGCATACAAATGAAATTTTGATTTTTGTTTGGGGATTCACTGTCTCTATATACACGCCTGTTTCCAAGTGAAAGCTCAAAGTTCCTGTGGCAATTAAAATATATGTGTCAGTTTTGTCTGACCCACATTTGTTTAACTAGGTATGCTAGAATGAATACTTTGAAGTGCGACAATTGCAATAAGGATTTTTATTGCAATATAGAAAATTTAAACCATTATTTAACCAGCACACACATTGATGTTCAGTTTAAGTGTGGTGTTTGTGGATTTATTTGTAACACAAAACAATTGATATAAAAATATTCAGAGGAAATATCCAAAACCCAGGTATATCTCAAGAAGAAATCAAGTTCATAGTGCCCTCTCTGAAACGAAACACTGTCTTAAAGGGCGCGGTCTACCGCAATTTTCATCACCATTTCTTTTATTTTTTATTCGTACCAGATATTTTTTTTCTTATTTTAACGCAAAATATGACTAAATTTGGCTCTTGTGAAATTTTTTTATCTCTCATAGTTTTCGCGTAATGGCTTGTTAAAGTCATATTTTTGCATGTTTCCGTTTTAACGACTACACTAAAACCTACTGATATCCCAAACAAAAAAAAATCACAGTGGATAAAGATATTGCAGGCTACAATGACATGCTCATGAATTTTAAGAATAAAAATTATTTGAATTTTAAAAAATTGCTGAAACTGAAAATAAAAATTTAAAAAGTTCAATGTTTTTTTTTTTAAATACAAATAATATTTATTCTTTAATTTGATGAGCATGTCATTGTAGCCTGCAATGTCTTTATCCACTGTGATTTTTTTGAGTTTGGTATATCAGTTGGTTTAAGTGTAGTCGTTAAAACGGAAACATGCAAAATATGAATCTAACAAGCCATTACGCGAAAACTATGAGAGATAAAAAAAATTCATAAGAGACAAATTTAGTCACATTTTATGTCTAAAACAGGAAACAAATATCTGGTACAAATACAAAATAAAATAATGATGATGAAAATTGCGGTAGACCACGCCCTTAATGGAACATTATGTATAAAAACACGAAATAGTGATACAGAGTAAAATAAAATATTTTTCTCTCGCATATCACACAGCAGACTTAGGTCATATGAGATTCACACAAATCGAATAACACATATATTGTTCGCCAGTTTGCAAAAAATCCCCTTGAAAAATTATTCGTCAGCATAAGATATTTTATCGGTAATAAACACTTAAATTTTCTTTCCAGGAAAGACTTGTTTATCATAAACAGCAGTACAATTTGAAGTCAAAAGTCTGTTAAACACAAACATTATGCTATAAGTGTAGTGTGCGTTCAAGAAATGAAAGAATCAGCAGAGGTAATACATTATTACAAACCTCAAGATGTTATTCTAGATACTCATCCACAGTTTCGTGCTGAAGAATTTTTACTTATAATTATGAGTTACGGTAAGAAATTACATTTGTTTTGACATCACACTTGGTCATAACAAAGTGCTTCGAAGTGAATACTCTACTTACTTAAGTTGATCTTTACCTGCAGGGTTTCCTGAGAATTAATTTTTCTTATAGAAGTGACTTGGCAGTAGTTGATGTTTTTGTCTCTGTGACAGCAGATGCCATCGAATCACAAACTGAGACAAAAGTTTTCATGTCCGATATTCTAGAGCTATTTTGTAATGTGTGTATCAAGGTAATGCCACCTCCAGAATTTCGTTTCTTCTATTCCTAACATGTAAACCGCGCCTAGCGGAAAAACTTACCTAAAATTAAAGAATCGAGACACAGCAGATTTTGGTGTGTATTTTGAAAGTCCATAAAAATGTTCCTTAAAATACTGGCCTCATTACACAAACATTCATTTATAACACATGCATAGTTCTGAAGCACATTTACATGTGTGGGGAAAACCGTAAACGACTGGCTTGTGTACTACATACGTAAATGAGCTGTATTAGAAACAAACTTTACAACAGACTAATTAATATAAAGAGAGGGAAATTAACCAGAAAGATTTCTATCCTTCGTCACAGACATAAGGCATCACTAAAATCACATCCGAGGGAATGTTGTTCCACGAAATTATTTGGCAGATGCGTTCAAGCAGAAATGAATGAGTGAAGAGATTTTTGAGGCCTTTAGCGCTGGTGAGAGGTGACATGATGTCTGGAGCAGCGCCGGAATTAATAGACGAGGAAAACAAGATACACCCGAGAAAACCAGTCGACCAGAAGCATCATCTGGCACGATTTGACTGCCTTGACCGCGGACTGAGCAGATACAATGTACATACGATCTGCGTTTTTAATGTTACATTTTGTTCGTATTCTTCTTCATATCGGTATCAAAAAATCTTTGCATTCACCTTAGATTGCAGTACAGAGCTTATGGCGCGCGCTGTTGCCACATCGCAGCCACGCTACGAAGTTCGGGAGTTGAACTACTTCAGAATTTTTAACTTAAAAATATTATATTCTTTTAGTAGTCTAGTTTATATTACAATTCTTATAGCATCACACATCAAAATATGTTATTAATGACATTTTCTATCACTTAAAATAAGAAACAATCTACATACTCCACAGATATAAATTCACTACATGAATTGTAACGTGCACTTAATCAAGAAATAGTTATCACATATATTTTAATCATTACAGCTACTGCTGACAGAACGAATTTTGGTAGCATCTGTCTGAAGACAAAAACGTGACCGGCCATGTTCTTTGTTAAGGAACCATTCCAGCATTCGCCTACAGTAATTTCCGAAAACACATTTGAAAACCGAAATCAGGATGGTCGGAGCCGGGCATCGAACCCGGGACCTCCCGAATGCGATGCGAGTGTTGTACCACTGCTGCACCACGCTCGGTTATCAAACAAAAGATAGTATATTGATGTTCTGCCGTGATGTTTGATGTTAGTTTAGGCGTATCACTTATTTCCACTACTTCTGTGATAATTATATCTTAAGCCTAAACGAGAGCACATATAAAACAGTATGTTTACCAGTATTGTTAATTTTTTTACTGTATATTTCGTAGTTTATCAATACTTAAAACATAAAGTTGAAGGTAATTACAAATTTTCGTCAGTCAAAACTTTACCGAAACCATATAAATGTTTTGTCAAGGAAACAAATTAGACAACGCAGTGAAACCTTATAAACAAACTGTATGAGAGTTTTATTTTTATGTTTTCTCTGATTTAGGATTTAAAAAGTGCCATACAGGTAGTAGGAATTAAGTATCACTGCCTTAAATCTGTTTACGGGAATTATTTACTGTTTGACTTTCCTTCATGATTTCAATTTTTCAAGTTAGTTTTGACGTATGCCACGATCCTAGCGACCGTTTGTACCCAACGTTACGCGCAACACAACATTTGTCAGCACCATCAGCACTCGTGGAAACTACGGAACGCGCAGCACCATCAGCACTCGTGGAAACTACGGAA
>PNEQ01107371.1:0-14485 GCA_003012365.1 Medauroidea extradentata | reverse complement strand
GCAGTGAGGATGTCAAGGAGGAAACATGGTGTGGTAGGCGCAGGGGAGAGAGAGAGAGATAAAGACTGACCGAGGAGTGTGATGTCGAAAGTACTGAGGCAACGGTTGGGAGGAGTCTGCAGCACATCTGGATTGTAGCAGTGAGGATGTCAAGGAGGAAACATGGTGTGGTAGGCGCAGGGGAGAGAGAGAGGGACTGACCGAGGAGTGTGATGTCGAATGTACTGAGGCAACGGTTGAGAGGAGTGTCTGCAGCACGTCTGGGTTGTAGCAGTGAGGATGTCGAGGAGGAAACATGGTGTGGTAGGCGCAGGGTAGAGAGAGAGAGAGAGAGATAAAGACTGACCGAGGAGTGTGATGTCGAAAGTACTGAGGCAACGGTTGAGAGGAGTCTGCAACACGTCTGGACCCAGCTTCTTGGTGCGGTTCATCTTAGAGCTGAGGTCTGTAACTACGTGACCCAGTATCATCCTCCTGGTGCCAGGCATCTCGTCTGTAACAACAAATACAACCATTTAGGCAGCTGTCACACATTGATCCCCCCCCCCCCTAAGAACCTGTTGTGTGTATTTTTAGGGCAGATAATTGTTAAAATATATACAGAAGAAACATTACATTTATACAAATAAATATTTGTAAATAATAATCAACCGTGCAAATGGACTCACAAATGCCTTAATATAAACACTCATATAATATGTAAATTTTATGTGATCATAACTGCAAAATTCAATATTGTTGAACAACTCTTTCCCCTCTCACAAGTTCCGTTTTTGGTAAGCGAGGTTCGTTCTTGCTTGAAAAGCGCTGTGTGCTGTGCTGGCGGGAGGATATATTTCTTGGTTTTTCCCTTGTGTGACGTCCATTTCGACCCTTTCTCAGCAGCATTTAGAGTGTGTCAGGTCGAAGAGAGACTGGTCAGAGCAAGGCCCTGTCATAAATAAACCTAAAAAACAACTGGTTTCGCTGTTAACAACTTTTAACCTGGTACAGACTGTAGAATTTTTAACTCGTATCTGCAACAATTATTCGACAGCAATAGATAATATATTTGTAAACAAAGAATTTAACTTCCTCACAACCCATCCGTTCATAAATGCTTTATCCGATCACGATGGTCAGTTAATTACGCTATACACTTACAGTACAGCAATAACAAAACAAATTAACAATTCAAAAAAAGGATACTGTAGTCTTACTAACGACAGGAATATAAAAATTTTCAAACGAGCCATAGCTGCACGAGATTGGAGTCATGTATATAGCTCTAGTAACACAAATGATAAATTCAACACTTTTTTCACACTACTTTCATTCAACTTTTCGAAAAAATATTTTCCTCTCAAAAATGTATATGTCAAGAGTAATAAGAATAGCGCAAATACTTGGATTACAAAGGTATAAAAATCTCGTGTAAGACAAAAAAAGAATTATATCTCAAAAGTAGAAAAAGTTCGGATGATGACTGTAAAGAATACTATAAGAAATATTGTAAAATTTTACAAAGTCATAGCTCATGCAAAACGATCGCACCTTGACAAAGAAATGATAAACACCAACAATAAAGTGAAACCAAGTTGGAACATTATTAAAAAAACAGTTAAATAAAGCAAAAGTGGCAATAAGCATATTCAGCTAAAGGTAAATGAAACAACAATTAATAATTTACAAAACATTTCACAAACGTTTAATAATTACTATGAGTCTATAGCAGGGAAGCTGGTTAAAAATGTACAAACAATCTATACAGCCTTGAAATATCCCACTGCAAGCTATCCGAGGTCATTTAAAAAAATTATTTTTAAACACACCTCTCCTACTGAAATAATAATTATTATTCAATCGCTTAAGTCAACGAACTCACATGGATATGACCAAATTAGTAGTGTCTTGGTTAAAAAATGCAAAGATCTTATCAGTGTCCCCCTGAATCATATTTGTAATAGTATGCTAGACACAGGTAAATTCCCTGAAAGACTAAAAGTTGTAAAACCACTATTTAAAAAAGAGTGACAAGGGAACGGTGGAAAATAATAGACCTACCCACCTTTGCCAAGATACTAGAAAAAGTTATATATATATATATATATATATATATATATATATATATATATATATATATATATATATATATATATATATATATATATATATATATATATATATATATAGACACACATACGTATACGAATAAACAATCATTTGCATCTCCACAATATCCCATCAGAATCACAGATCACGTGCGTCGAACAAACTAACATCAACTGTACTAATTGCTTGGAATAATAAAGAATATATCGCTGGTATATTGCCAAAAGGGCAAATATCAATTTTTTTTGCAATGTGATATTAGCATTTTAAGCAGTATACCAAAAGGGTCAATATTATACGCTTTAAAGTGTGATATTAGACCTTTTGGCAATATACCAACGAAGGACTATTCTGCGATTTGTAGAAGGCGTTTGACTGTGTAAATTACAATCTACTCACAAAAAACCTTCTCCTTTATGGTATAACAGGTACAGCAAATCAATTTATTATTTCCTACTTGACACAACGTCAACAGAAAGTAGTAATAGAAGATTATGCAACATCTAATCACATTACCTCACACCCAGAATATGTACAACATGGGGTCCCTCAAGGCTCTATTCTTGAGCCATTATTATTTTTCATTTTTATCAACGACTTGCCGATCAATCTGGAACTGGAATCAACAACAGTGCTCTTTGCTGATGACACTAGCGTTCTAATAAATATGAAAACTAATGAGTAGTTAATGGAAAGGAAAGACTCTATTTTTGCAAAGATTAATGAATGGTTTTTAGCTAATAAACTAACTTTAAACTATGAAAAAAAACTAATTGTTTTGATTTTTCAGCAGGCAGAATTATAAACGGACCTATAGAATCTCTAACAAAATGTGATGACATCTTAGTAAATAATGCAATATCAACAAAATTTCTAGGCTTACATATAGACAATAATTTTAACTGGAAAAAACTTGTAACTGATGTAGCCAAAAAATTAAGTGCAGCAATATTTTAATTAAGGTATTTATCATCATTATTGTCTGACAAAATATTAAAGAGTCTATATTTTTACAACGTCCATTGTATTATTGCGTACGGCATCGTTTACTGGGGAAATTCAGTATACAGTAAAAAAAAAAAAATTACTGCAAAAAAAAGGTAATAAGAACACTTTGAAAAAATAATATGATTCGTGCAGACCACTATTAAAAAAACTGAAAATTATTCCTCTTATGTCCCAATATATTTACGAGGCCCTGGTATATGTAACCAACCACAGCAATAAATTCAAACAAAATACTGAAATACATAATCACAACACATGATCCAAGAATAATTTTCATACTCAATCATCCCCACTTTACTCATTTCAAATAGGAATATCATAGTCATGTACAATTTTATTTAATATTTTACCAAAACAATTAAAAAATCTTTGTCTTAACGATAGCAAGTCTTTTAAAATAAGACTAAAGAATTTCTTACATACTCACACCTTCTATTCAATAAATGAATACTTTGATCATGTATAAATTGAACCTGTGTGAAGTAAATTAATGAACCTATCAAATTAGACCATGGTACAAGAAGGTGATTTCTACCAAAATTATAGGCCTACAGTTTGTATCTGCACTTACAGGAATCAAAATATAATTTTGTATTTAGTGTTTCACTGGGAACTTATCAGACGTTTCAAGCATTGATAGCTCTTAGATCTTATGTGTAGTTGTAAAATGTAATTGCATTTACAGTACATTGTTAAACCTTCAATTATTTATTTTGTCTGTAATGGTGTAGATTGTAAAAACATTGACACACTCTATATCCCTAATTAGGGATCCAACGGAGGACGTTAAAAAAATAAATAAATAAATAAAAGAAAGGAGGTGGGGGCGGAATGTCTTTACCCGTAGGGTTAATGCTCGTTGGTCTGTACAAAGTATCAGTCGCTTGTGTGCAGTGAATGAGTGATGTTTTCAAATATATTTGCTGTGAAGTATTTTACGTTATGTTTTAATGTTGGATCTAACTAGGAAGATGGAGAAAATAACCTGTTTATAAATTTTTAGTAAACTGCAGAAACGTAAAACAACGGGAGACGGCGATGCTGATACTGTGACATATGTTCGTTTTAATTAGGTTCTTTATACCGTGAAAGCAGTTCAAGGTCGTTCAAGTGTGAAAAATTCTAAAATTTAATTTGTACGAAATAGCGTTAGTTTCGTTAGTATTATAGTATTATGTTACTAGTGACAGTGACTATGTTATCACTTTTAAGAACAATATTTTAGCGTGCATAGTTTTCCCGTAACTGCATGTCAAAGTCAAAATTTCGACGTTACGGGAACATATCTCAGCGAAACCTTAATAAATAACAGTAGTTAAATAAAAAACACTGAACTTTAATTAATGTCGCGGGCTGTATGCTTACAGTTATAAAAACACAAAACAACAAATGTTTGTATTTAAAGAAATTTAGTAAAGGATTTTTAGTAGACTTTCAGAAATGTTTTAAAAATACAATTCTTTTTATTCTTTTGACCATATTTTTGAGCGAACAGTCATTGGCTCGTGATATCTAATTTCAGTTCAAATAGTTTAGTTTCAACAAGTCTATTTGTTCTCGTTGGGTGTATGATCCCGTGGCACGAGGCTTTTGAATAAGTGAAAAGATTGTGATCAGCACTTAACAGCTAGGTATTTTGTGATTGTGATGGGTGACATGATATGAGTATGCAGCTGCACCGGAATGTAGGGGCAGGGTAACCGGAAGATCCCCGAGAAAAACCGTCGACCAGCAGAACCAAAGTTACTGCCAAATTTACCATGTCGCGCCTATCTATTGTGATAGGTTATAATTCCCAATGTGGTTTTAAAGAACTGCATTACAGAATGATGTGTATCTGTAGTATGTAATAAACATGTCTAGTTACTGGATTCCAATAGGTTTTGTGCAACTTACTTTTCTATTCATTAAAATTATAGTGCGTTTTTCAAGAGCTAAACAATATAAAATATTCGTCGAAGCAGAATCTTAAAAAATTACACCACAAAACTTTAGGACGTCGAAAATTAAGTAAGTGTGTCGAGTAATAAGAAGTCGGTAAGTTCAGTTTAAACCTGATAGCAAGTTCTCACTGTCCTCCCGTGGCATGATCGTTACTATGCAAGGTTTGTCGGTTTTGCACTTGATGAGTACACGTGCGTTTGTCTCAGCAATACGTAGTTAAATTTTGTCGAAGGTTACCGTGGCAACATCGGCGGTCTGCCGCCCTAACTTGCGACGTTATGCAATAATTTTAAATAACCGGTCCGAATACCGCAACTCGTAGGCGTCCCGACACATATATTGAAAACACCCGCCGGTATCACCCCGGCCCGTCAATATCTTGATTCAACTTCGTCTGTCTAAAGGTGTCCGGCGCCTGAACTGACTCCCTGGGGCACCCCGGCCCGTCGTTATCTGCGTCTCAACACCGTCTACCGCGGCTCGAAAACATCTGTCCCAAAATCTGTCAACTACCTAGCCATGCTCTTGTTTGGCACCAACATCCCTGTTGCTTGCCCTGCAAGCTTTGGTTCAATTGGGCCAATCAGGAGACAGTTTCCGAAATGATGGCCCCGCCCCTCAAGGACAGTAACATCCTGCCACTGCCGTATTTATTAAATAATTATTTAATTTCATTCTGCTGCACTTTGACAAATACCCTACATATTTTTCTTAGTTCCTAAAATTCTTCATATTGTAATTATTGTAAATATTTAACATTTGTATCTTAAACACGATAGGCTGGTTTTCCTCCCCTATCGTCAGGTAGCATGGGGGTTACATGAGCGTTAGTGGGGGGCGAGAAGGCCCCTGACGCCTGCACCTGCTGTTTCCACAAAGACAAAGAATATACAATTCTGTTTTTCCTAAATAAAATTCTGTACAAAGAGAATATAGGCATCCTGGCACGATGACGAGAAGAATGAATCGTCACATGACATGTTTATTATTATATGATAATTGCTTATATTTTATGGCTTTTACTGTTATTAATTATGGTGGTGACCGAACGGCACATCAGAATTTTTTTTACGTCAGTACAAAGATTTTCCCTTGAAAAGCATAATTTATCGTAAAAAAATACTAATACCATTTTAAAAGCAGTATATTAAAATTTTTGGGCTGGAAACTCCTGAAATAGCACCATTTTGCACCTACAAATCCAAAATTTTCCGAGGGAGGACCCCCGGATCTTCCCTTTTATAGGTGTGTGTTATGCGTATATATACCTCTAAAGATATGCACCCCGCCCCTTAAGATAATTGCTTAAATCCGCCACTGGATTAACATCAAGGGCTTTAGCGCTAAGAGGGGTGACGTGAGGTGAGTATGGATCAGCCCTGGGCTGAAGAGGCGGGGCAACAAATGATCCATGGGCAAACACGCCGACCAATGACATAGTTTGGTATGGTTTACACCTGCGAAAATACGGGAACGACCTCTTCGGGAATCAAATACGGATCGCCTTGATGAGAGACGGGAAAGAGCTTATAACTTCAAATCCAGCTGGTACGAACTTTTAATAAAATACAGCTGAGAATAGCCCTGATGAAAATAGCATACAGTTACAAAAAAGCATTGCAATGGGTCAATTTGGGAGTTACAAAGCCACAGTCAGGCACACAGACAAACACACCGAAACATATGCAAAACACACTGGTACGCAGACAGTCACACAGACATGTAAACAGACAAGCATACAGACAGACACGAATACAGGCACAGACATACATGACAGACAACGAGCTGTCAAACTTACAAGTAAAACACGCCTGCTTTTTTAATAGGGAGTAGAAAGGAATGGGAATGTTTGGCTACCACATTGACTGTGATGTAGTTTGTTACAAGTTTGAGACATAAACTTTATATGTGGGCAATTCCCATGAGTTCTTTGGGATAGAGGTCTTATAATTACAAATAAAAGAGTTAAATTAAGTACTGGATTTAATAGCTCACAAAGCTACGAAATACACAAAACAGTAATCAACTAGAACTCTCACAACACAATTAGTTTTGCACACAATTACTCTTGTGTCACAGACACGTTAATTAACTTTGACAATTAAAGCACAAGAAAACGTCTACCATCAATTAATTAAACAGTACAAATCACAATAAAATTCAGTCATATATCCCATCAACAGTATTTCAAGTAGTGACAGTGTACAACCTTAATAGTCCGCCGTGGTGATGAATCGTCGTGTGCTGCGCAGCACCCCGAGTGCACCGCTGTCTTCACTCTTGAAGTCTTCTGTTCGACTCCCGTCGCGCACCTCCTCTTCGCCTGTCAGCCCACCGCAGCAGTCCTCTTGTATCGCCAAACACTGCTCCGAAGGTAGCCCCCTGCCGCCTCACAGTAGACTTTGACGTCACCAAGATGTCTTCACCAGTCTCTCTCCACAGGCGTAGCACCTTCCTTTAGCACTACCAATCGCGAACTCTCCTCAAATGTGCCGATTCTGTGGTTTTATACTAGCCCAGACAGTCGGGTGTTCCCCGCATTACAGGGGTCTAAAAATAGATATTTCATAATGTTTCGGACGTGCTTGTAGTCACGTCGGCCGCCCTCGAAGGGTTAAGACGCAGTTGGGACAGGTATCTATGACGTAGTTTCGGCGGGTTTCCCACTATGAGCCACCCGGGCTTTGAGTCATCGGTCAGCCCTCAAGGTGTTACGAAACAGCCGCCGACCACTGGCCTCCAGGAACATGGCACGCAACAGTATTTTCCGAGTTTAATATTGCGTAGGCAATTGACTTATTTTGTCGAAAAAAATATTTAATTTCACGAGGCACAAATTGTAATGTTTTGTTTTCTGTCCTCCATTTTAGTTCTCTTGATGGTTACATTTCATGACGGATATGCAGAAATGTTGAGTGCTCACTCGCCTTGGTCATTTACTTTGGCCAGAAAACAACATAGAGAAGTAATAGCCCAAATTATCTCCAGACGGAACATATAGAAGCAATATCAAAGATTATCTTCAGAAGAATCAAATAGTAGCAATAGCACAGATTATATCCGGAAGTAACATAACGTAATAGTATTCTAGATTATCCCAAGAAGAAACATAAAGTAGCAAAAACCAAGATTATCTCCAGGTAAAACATGTAGTATCACCAGCCCAGTATATTTACGGAAGAAACATAAAGTATCAGCCCAGATTATCTCCAGAATTAATATAAAGTAGTAATAGCCAATATTATCTCCAGAAGAAACATAATGTAGCAACAACACATAATGTTTACTCACGGAACATAAAGTAGCAATAGCCCAGATTATCTCCAGAACTCACTGAGTGAATTATGAGGTCATGGTGAAATTATTGTGTGTGAAATTTGTATACATAATAATTATAGTTATGAAATAGGTAAGTATTCCGTCTAATTTTATGACACAGTTTATTTGTAAAGTGCTGCCCGCTATTTACGATATGGTGCCAACGGATAATCTTGCCACATAGATATAAAATAATTTATTTATTTAAAGCTAACAGTTGACTTGAACATATCTGTGGTGTAAATGTATCAGTAATTGTCTGGTATATTGAAGTAGTGCAAATGTCCCCGAGATGAGAGCTACAGCTGCAGCAACATACTCTAGCTCTTATATAAACAAAAAATACGTCTCATTGTAAGGTGAATGTAATTCATCTTGAACCCCTCCATCATGCTACAAATTACCTTTGTTCTATTCTGTATATTCCGTACATGTGGCAGTTAGATGTGTTTTATGCCTGACAATGTTGTGCGTGGAGGAATCATCGTCCGTATGTTAGCATTATTTTGGATGCGGATGTTGTCAGATGATGCTCTTATCGGCAGTTTTTGTCGTCTCTGAGGTGCTTAAGGCACTTTTCGATCCTGATTTCCCGGGTTCGAACGCTGTGTAAGTGAGGCATGCGACCAGCATTTATAATATTAATGTTACATCTAAAAAATCACGAATGTAGCCACCTGGTGTTCTTCCTTGGCGCCGTAGAAGGGCTTAGTTTAATTAAACACAGCCGATACAAGCTGGCGGTGGTGTAGGATCGCCCTAGCAAGTGTTGCGTGCCGACGATCAACTAGGTCAAGGTCGGGGCGCCTGGTAATGCGTTATGGAACAGTTCTCGAAAAAGATTTGGATTGTCTCTATCGATCCCTTAGCTTCAGCGAACACAATTAATCTATTTTAACACGGACGAGAGAAGCGCTGCTGCAGTGGTCAAGGGTACCAATGCCCTGCAGGTACTCATGGTTCGAGTCGTAACTAAGTTCGTAACATTAGCACTTAGATAACAGCACCTGACAACGTTTTCTTGAAAGACTTTCGTTCTTTAAAAACTATTTGACACATAATTGTAAAATGTCATTGTACTTACTCTGAGAAAACACACAAAGAAATATTGTGTCCATATACAGTACACCATATACATTGTTGTTGCTGCTGAAGTGAACTGTTTTCCTTTATCACTTGTGGCAATATTGTAATATAATCACCTACTACAAAACAAAATAATAAATTGCTGCTTTGTCAAAAGTAATTCAGGGAGCATAGATCAACACTCCACAACTACATTCCCTTGTCAGGTGGAATGTGTGTGTACGGATAACAATGCATAACGAATACGATCATTAACTCTTAATGAAATAAAAATATAATACATTACATTTAAGTAAGTTTTAATAAATGCCACACATATACTAGTAGTTCAATACTGTAAACACTGATTCCAAGATTACGGCATTTCGTTTTTTTTTATTTGTACGTCGCACGACCAATGTTGTACAACAGGTAAGTTATACGTTGTGTGGAACGAAAAGTAAGCTACGTGACATTCCAATCGAAACAATGATAAATCATAATAATGGAAAGCAGCAAATAGAACTAAGAGTGGAACAGTTACAAGAGTGCTCTGGCAGTATCACAGTCTGTGTCAGAGGACAGTTTCAGGAAGGCTCTAGGTACAGCACTAGAGTTGTTCCTATACCGATATGTAGTATCGGGATCGGCCGATACTAAGCCTTTTTGTAATGTATTTTTATCCTGCATGGTATCGGCCCGATACATTGGCATCGGGTTACAAAAATGAAAATGGGTGTGTTGGTCGTTTTTAATGCACCGACAAACGCCTAAATAAATTATCAGCAATATACTTCTAGCAGAAATGTTGGTGTGATAAGATATGGTACAGTCGCTGGCAAAGCAAGCACACACTCAAGTATTGTAATCTTCATAGCCGCCCTGGCTGGTCTGACGCTGCAGCTACACAGCAGTTCTCTCCGCCGTATTTAGCTGCTAGATATAAAAGTCTCCCTTCAGCAACTGTACGACAATCTGAGAATTGTTGTACCAATGCTCTTGTACTGTTGTGAGATTTGTTATTTTCTTCACTTTACTTTGACGGACGGGATTACTTGTCACACTACAGTTAAATTTTTGCCACGAATAGAAGAATTATGCACGTTTGGCAACACTGAATTAGTAATACATATCTTTCGTATCAGTACTACGAAATCTCGCGGCTGCGCTGAGAACTATTTCGTAAACAGTTCTGCAAGAGGACAAAAACATGCGATACACAATCAATATAGTTTCACAGATAAATTACAGTACTCCGACATCACGTGGCGTGAACAACGAATCAGTCTGTATTACCGTTACTTACTGTATCGCTGTTTATCTATGAGATTATTCTAGAAAAAACAGTGTTCTGTTTACTTTGGCTGTTGTGTTTTTGCTAGGGTTTTCTTTTTCCGGCAGCATTTTGTGATTATGTTCATTATTTTGTTCATGTGACAAGCGTATTTTCTTTTGGCGCCAGTGAGTTATTACAATGTCTAGTGTGTGGAACTGGAAATACTTCTATATGATACGTCCCTAAATACTTGACAGATGCAAGTAAAGCAAAATGTAACCAGTGCGGTAAAATTGTGTCTCGGGGTAGAAAAAAATTTAAAAGTAATTTTACCAATTATGTTTTAATCATTACTGCCTTATATTGTTTTCTTATCGTATATCAGTGGAAATTAAATGGAGTTTCTTATTTTTATGAGTATCGGGGTATCGGATAAGTATGTTACGGGTATCGGTATCGGAAATTACGGTATCGGAACAACTCTAAACAGCACCAGAATAAGTGTTGGAACACAGTTGCAGGAAGACTCGAAGAACAGCGCCAGAGTAAGTGACAGAACACAGTTGTAGGAAGGCTCTAAGAACAGCGACAGAATATGTGTCAGAACACAGTTGCAGGAAGGCTCTAGGAACAGCGACAGAATATGTGTCAGATCACAGTTGCAGGAAGGCTCTAGGAACAGCGACAGAATATGTGTCAGATCACAGTTGCAGGAAGGCAACAGGAACAGTAACAGAATAAGAGTCAGAACACAGTTGCATGAAGGCTATAGGAACAGCGCCAGAGTAAGTGACAGAACACAGTTGTAGGAAGGCTCTAAGAACAGCGACAGAATATGTGTCAGAACACAGTTGCAGGAAGGCTCTAGGAACAGCGACAGAATATGTGTCAGAACACAGTTGCAGGAAGGCTCTAGGAACAGCGACAGAATATGTGTCAGAACACAGTTGCAGGAAGGCTCTAGGAACAGCGACAGAATATGTGTCAGATCACAGTTGCAGGAAGGCAACAGGAACAGTAACAGAATAAGAGTCAGAACACAGTTGCATGAAGGCTATAGGAACAGCGCCAGAGTAAGTGACAGAACACAGTTGTAGGAAGGCTCTAGGAACAGCGACAGAGTATGTGTCTATATGACGACCTGGGAGGACAGACAAGTACTCGTGTCAAAAGCCCGTTTAAAGACAACACCTGTTGATGGAGTGTTGCTCGGGGACACAGCCAAGCCTTACGTATAGGTGAAAGGAAACTAGCCTCACAGCTGCTACTATATGATATACTGGATGTACCGGCAGTAGACGGCAATAAAGAGACGGGTGATAGAGGGGCTCAAGACCCACCAAATAAACCAAACTTGTATAATCCGTTAAAAGTTACGAATTTTTAAAGAAAATTCGGTTGTACTCTACCTTGAACTAAACATTTACTGATGAAGGAAAAAGTAATGGTCCATGTGGAACGAAATTTGTATACACCAAATGTGATTAGTGTTGTCACATTTGAAAGCACATTTCACGTCACTGAGAGTACAGCTTCGTGGTGTATAAAATCACTTTCACAAAGGTTGTTTTTGGTTCGGAAAGATGCCTCCTGTTTGCAAGAGGGAAAAAAAATAATAGGTCACATAAATGATCACCCGCCATTAGAAAAACTAACCCATAGCATTGCCAATTAACTAGCATAAAGCAATATTTTAAATTAACAATCGCCGATGCAGTAAATGTAAAAATATAACGTAACGCAGCAAATTCACACAATCAGCAATAAGGTTGAAATTAGTATGTTAGTAAATAAGTAAACGTAACTTTATTTAAATATAATTATGACCCATTATTTGAAATTATTGAAATGCATTTTGAATGAAATATTTTTAGTTTGTGAGGATAAAATTAAATGTTAGTTATAATGGTATTAATCAGTTATTTCACTAAACAAAATTGATATCATCGAACTAAAAAGTTAAGATAAACGAATTACATCATCACATTCCCTTACAAAGTTGCTGTTTCATATTCACAGCGGCCGCGGATATGTAGAGGCTAGTGGGCTCGCCTCCCAATATAGCAAACGGTGTGTAATTTCGGAATAGCCTCACAAGCATATTCTCTGCATTTTATTAACAATACCACATCTTTGCATACAGACTATTAGTTAATATGTGGTACATGTAGGGTGTACAGTTGTGTACAATCACCAACATGTCTTACAGCAGACCATACGACACCCTCACAAACAAGTCGTTTCTAGTCGAGAAACAACGCAAGGTACTGATCCGAAGGGAACGAAAGGAATGTAATGGAGAGATTTGTGCAGCTCTTGACAGCGATGTCTTGTAAGCCGATGAAATTGCCGTCCCCTGTAGCGCAGTCGGTACAGCGTCGGTCTGTAGAGCGAGGGGTCCCCAGCTGTTCGCATCTTGGTTCGGGCATGTTTGTTGTGTTGTCCTTCACCTCATGTCAACCTCATCGACTCTTAGTCCTCCGTAATACCCTCACACCATCATTATGGTGAATAATGTGAGCACGGTGCGGTACTGGAACGGAAAGCAGGCGTACACGAAAACACCACCTCCCAGGCCATCTTCATGTATTAGTCACAATTTCAACGTACAGAAAAGATGCTTGTGAAGCTATTCGGGAATTACACCCAGTTCGCTATATTGGGAGGCGAGCTAAATAGCCTCTACATAACCGCGGCCGCTGTGAATATGAAACAGCAACTTTGTAAGGGAATCTGATGATGTAATTCGTTTATCTTAACTTTCTAGTTCGGTAATATCAATTTTGTTTAATAAAACAGCTATATATTACCACTTTTATTATTAACATTACATTTTATCCTCACAAATTAAACATATTCCATTCAAAATACATTTTAATAATTTTGAACACTGTGTAATATTTTATTTCAATAAAGTAACGTTCAATTAATTACTCATATACTAATTTCAACCTTATAGCAGATTTTACATTGTGTGAATCTGCTGCATTACGTTATGTTTCACATTTACTGCATCGACGTTTGTTAATTTAAAATATTTCTCTTTAGTAATTAATTGGCAATATTATGGGATAGTTTTTCCAATGGCGGGTGGTCATTTATGTGACCCATTAATATTTTTTTTACCTCGTTGAACAGGAGGCACCTTACCGAACCAAAAACCACATTTGTGAAAGGGATTATTTTTACCCCAAAAAGCTGTACACACAACAGGCGTCAAATGTGCTTTTAAATGTGAAAACACTAATCACCTTTGATGTATACAAATTTCGTTCCACACGGACCATTACTTTTTCCACCATCACAAAGACGTTTAGTTCTAAGTAGACTACAGCAAAATTTACTTTAAAAATTCAAACCTTTTAAACAGTTGTGAATAGGATTATACAAGTTTGGTTTCTTAGGTAGGTCTTGGGTTCCTCTATCACTACCCCTTTATTGACGTCTACTCCGGGAACATCCTATATAATACTGCTCATTGTACTTAGTGCCTATGTGTCGACCTGGTAGAACAGAAAAGTGCTAATGTCACCAGAACATCATAGAAAAACACCAGTTTATGGGTAAGAGCTCGGGGATACAATTAAGCCTTATGTATAGATGATAGGGAACTGGCCTCACAGCTGCTGCTATATGATATATAATACTGCTCACTGTACTTAGTGCCTATGTAAC
Organism: Medauroidea extradentata; assembly: GCA_003012365.1. Classification (NCBI taxonomy): domain Eukaryota; kingdom Metazoa; phylum Arthropoda; class Insecta; order Phasmatodea; family Phasmatidae; genus Medauroidea; species Medauroidea extradentata. The sequence goes on along the minus strand of PNEQ01107371.1, from coordinate 108 downwards.
GACGTGGTGGAACAGACAAGTGCTAATGTCACCAGAACATGGTAGGACAACACCTGTTGATGGGTAAGAGCTCGGGGATACAATTAAGCCTTATGTATAGATGATAGG
>PNEQ01107369.1:0-14389 GCA_003012365.1 Medauroidea extradentata | reverse complement strand
TCATCATGTTTCGGATGTGCTGGCAGTCACGTCGGCAGTCCTCGAAGGGTTAAGGCGCAGTTGGGACAGGTATCTATGACGTAGTGTCGGCGGTTTTCCCACTATGAGCCACCCGGGCTTTGAGTCATCGGCCAGCCCTCAAGGTGTTACGAAACAGCCGCCGACCACTGGCCTCCAGGAACATGGCACGCAACAATATCTTATCAATTTGTGAGTGGCCTATACATTTACATTATATCTGCAAGAGCTCAATATATTTTCGTATTTATTTTATTTTACTAGAATGTTGTGTGTAGTTTTAAGTTTTTTGTACATAAAACTGAGGTCACACTGGTGTACTGCGTCTTTTTGACCTTAGCATCAGAATGGGTGCTGCTAGCATAGTACATTGTATGCTCGGAGGACATGTGTAATTGATTTGCGTCAGTTTGAATTATATGCGTGTCAGTAACGCGTTGTGACAATTTATATCATTGGCGAAACTGGTGCATAGTTGCTTGTCCACGCGCGCTTGTTCAATATACGTCAGAAACAATATTGCAGGTTTCTCAGGCGATACCATAACAGCTATTAAAATTAGTAATTTATTTAATTCGTTATTAATATGCTGGACGAAGTGTTGGTAGTATCGGTAATAGATTTTTGGTTGAGTGGACTGTTTCGGTATGATTTGAGGTGAAGGGAATAGGTAAATGGAAAACATAAAAATGGCAAAACTGCACGTGGCGCGTTTTAGAGTGGCCACTGTGCTAAAGTTACGTGTTCTGGAAACAAAACTGGCAGTTGCAGCTGTATTCATAAGGCGTTTGTGAGTACTTGAGTACTTTACAAGTTCTCTCACGCTTTTAGAACGCTGGCTCGTGAGCATGTGTTTTTTATGATATAATTAGTGAAGAAGACAATGCAAATAACAGCTGTACTTATATTTTAGTGTACTTACATTACGGGTTTCACCAATCAGTAGTTTCCTAAGGGGAAACTATTTGTTGTACCGGGGACCGCGGTGGTCGAGGGACCAATCCTCTCGCCTCCCACCAAGGCGATCCTGTCTCGATTCCCGGCTGGGTCGGTCCCCGGATTTTCGCATGTTGGAATCGTGCCGGACGATGCCGTTGGTCGGCGGGTTTTCTCGGGGATCGCCCGTTTCCCCCGCCCTTTAATTCCGGCGCCGCTCCAGACTCACCTCATGCCAACCCTCACCAGCGCTGAAGACCTCGCTGTTAAGCGCTGACCAAAAATCTCTCACTCATGTTTTGTACCGAAATTTTACAGTTAAATACAAAACATTATTCTGCTCTAGGAAACTACTGATTGGCCAAATTAGTAATATAATTACACCAAGTCATAAAGTACGACTTTTATTTTCTTCTCTTCGTCACTTATCATACTTATCACACTAAACACATGTTCACGAGCCGGTGTACTGCAGGGAAGTGTGCGTGTACTTCTAAAATACAAACGCCTCAATAATACAGCTGCAACTATAGTCTGTCTCACGAAAGAATTCCATTTTTTGACAGTTCTGAAGGCTATCGTGTGTACCAATTTCTGCAGGAAATTACTTTTAATTTTGATAAAATGCACAGTTTAAGACCCAGCTAAGTGTGTTTGTGCAAAAGTAACTTGTGGCAGAGAAAACCACTGCTTATTTAATGGAAACAACTAAAAAAATAAATGCAAACACAACTGTCAAAATGTGGAATTCGTATATGAAATAGACTATACCAGGTTTGTTGTCTGGACATAAGTTCTTTCAGGTAACCACAGTGGACACTACCAGAGTAACCATATGCAGTTAAACAACTAGTTTTGGTTTCCCATACACCAATGTCCTTAATGAGTTAAATTGTCGTTGGCAGTGTAAAATTGTATGTATTGTCGATGCATAATAGTACAGTAATAAATAATTAATTATTGTTTACGACACACTCATTCCGATAAGCTCGATACTTTCGATTAAATGTATAATGTGAGTGATATTAATATCGTTGTTAAGTTTCTAAATTTTTAGTGATTCCCGCATCATAGATTTTGAACTATCCGTTGTTCTAATATTGTCAGTTGTTTCGGAATTGACACTATTTTGATTTCAAAGATTTTGATAACACGTAGGCTATCAGAATTTCGGTATTACCGCTGTATAAAAAATATCGATGTTAAATTAACATGATATCGAACAGCCCTAGTATATACTACTATGAAAACTGACATACATGCACGGATGATCTTACGCGGCTCAACAATAACAGGGCGCCTATTAAATATTACCACCTGCTATTTGCACCGATGCAGCGCAACGCAAGTGCAGAGCAAGTAAAACGGGCCTTCTGTTGCATGTGAGTATTTAATTCCATTGCAACTAGGTGCAATGCAAGTGCAAATTTTGCGTTGCACCCATGTAAATCGATATTTCGTCGGCCCCCTGGACTCACATCCGGAGGGATGGAGGTTAGATTCACGGCTCCGGTCATCCTGAATTCTGTTTTACTTGGTTTCCGCTAATCGTTCCATGCGAGTGTTGGGCTGGTTTCTTAACAAAGGCCATGGTCGAGTCTTCTGGTAGTTCCCTTCATTTTGTTGTGTGTCACCGTCTCTAATGACTTCGCTGTCGGCGAACCTTTGGGCCACTTACATTTGTACGGTTCTCTAGGTGTTGCGTGTCACAGCTTTAAATACAAGCAAGTGATATGAAATAATATTCTGGATATAAGATTGGTCTCTTGTATTACAGTTGGTTGTAAAGTGCTGCGTCTGGAGCTTGGCCACAGTGTTTCCAGCCATAGCGTATCAAGTCCCTTCGTCTAAACACGTGGACACATCACGTGAGACTGTAGCAAGCAGTAAAGTTTCCCCGCGATGAATCACCATCCTTATGATTGGCTCTGCTCGTCATGGAGGTGCCGTCGTAGCGTGGCAAGCTGTCGTGCGCGCGGCATCGATCAGGACTTGGCGTGCGTGGGAGGAACAGCTGTTTGCGCCCATCTACCACCATCTAAAATGCTGTGTGCTGGGGTTGGCGATGGGAAGAAGGGGAGGGTGGTGTATTCCGGCGAGTGAAGAGGTGCTGCATTGTCGACCTCTGACTTTTGTAATCGCCGCGCCGTCTGTAGTCCGAGGCTCGCATGACATTGGGGCACTACGTTATGACGTTCTTTGATTACGTAGTTTCCACATCACAGTGTAACATTTTTGACATCGGTACTTGTTGTATGTGTTAGGAACTGCATAACAACACGTCACTAATGCGATATGTGTCGGAATCTGAAATTTTCGCGAATAAATCCCATGGCAAGATAAACTTCAAACACTTGTACATATCAGTGTTTTTTTTTTTTTTTTTTACAAATGGATCACGGTGTTACAAATACGCCCTGAATGAATCCGGATGGACAACAAATCTACAGTAAAACAGGAAACGAGTGAATGAATGAAGATATTTTGGTCAGTACTTAACATCTGGGTCTTTAGCGCCGGTGAGGGGTGACATTATGTGAGTATGGAATAGCGCCGAAATGAAGGGGAGGGGGGAACGGGAGATCCCCGAGAAAACCCGCCGACAGCGGCGTCACCCGGCACGATTCCCGCATGCGAATATCCGGGGACCGACCCCGCCGGGAATCGAACCCGGATCCCCTTGGTAACAGGAAATGAATCTCGTGTTATTTTAGGCTGCCGTCTGCCTGAGGGGACAGCAGAGTGGCTAGTGGACGAATAGTTAAAGCTCCAGTCAGGGGCGTCATTTAAGGCTACAGGGGGGGGGGCAAATGCCCCCCCCCTGGATTTAGAATTTTATGTGTATAAATATATTTTTTGTATTTTTAAATGTAAATAATGCTAACTTAAGGACATAAAACTGAAGTTGTATTATTAAAGTATCTAATTTATACATGCTTAATTAATAAAAAAGATGTAACAAGGTCACTGTCACCAGAAAACAAAATCTTGCCCCCCCCCCCCTAGAAAAACCTGAAATGACGCCCCTGGCTCCAGTGTACAGGGAATTGTGTGATATAGCCCATAATTAGTCATTTAGCATGCTAAAGTCTTTAATAAGCAGTTCGGGATAAAGTGAGCACTCAAAAAAATCCCTGCTAAATTTCTATTTTCACCCTATTCGTATCTTTACGCGCGTAACGGCTAACGACAGGAACTATGTAACACCTCTGGACATGTCGCGTAATGTTTGCGCGTGTCAGATAAACTATTCGGTCGGTAGGAATCCATATATTTGGATTAAAAAAAGTTTATTAATTATATAAGATGGAGATGTGTCGATTTTAACTGATTTTATTTCTGTATTACATTTACATAGGAAAATACACGGAACTACAGCCAGCAGTTTGTTACCAATCATACACGTTGTAAGGTAATTATTATGATGTTGTATTATGAGCAGTAATGGCTGATGATTTTTTTTTTCAAACGTCGAATATTTATGCTCACTCTATCCCGAACGACTTATATCTAGACATGATCAGGGGAAGTGATATATCGCGGGTGAAGCGTGTTTTCTAGGTTTCAGTGCAGTGTGTACGCGTGACGGTCTTGTTCGTTATTTGTATGACCCCATTTGACTCGGCTAGTGTCAATGCTCGTGTGCTACGGTTTGTTTCATAATCGTTGCCCAATAATATGAGACGCAGTAATATGTTTTCGGAAACATGTTATCACTAGAGCCACGATTTTATGTCGAAAATATTTTTGCCTCAATTGGTTTCAATGACTTCTGCAGCTCTGCTTGGAGGTCAGTGATTGGATGTTTTAAACTCTCACTTGTCTTCGGTTTCTACTGCCAAATCACAGACGTAAGTTGTCACAATAACCTAATTCTGATTGGTGCAGTAAAATGAGAAACACTGCTGTCTGAACAAAGACATGCTGCCAATAACCGCATGAAGCAGAGCTGCAGATGTGCACGTAAGATATTGAACAAATATTTTCGCGTCAGAATCGTGGCTTTAGCTATCACAATTATATTTTAACGATATTTCGCTGTGTGTAGACATGATAACAGTACAGCAATAAAAATGGTGTGGAAATATATAAAGCAGTGTGGATAACTTGGCCTTACAAAATCGTGAGCAGTGAGACACTTGAATATTATGTATGTTTTACATAAATGTTGCTTTTAAGTGAAACGTTCACAATAGGCTACACCATACATAATAGTAATGTTACAAGTTTAGAAAAATTTACATGCGGGCAATTCTGAGCTCTTTGGGATAAATGTCTTATAATTAGAAATAAAAGAGTTGAATTAAGTTATTGATTTACTAGCTCACAAAGCTTACAAAAATACTCAAAACATCAATCAACTACAACTTTTACGACACCCTTGATTATGCATACAATTATCGTGTCACATAAGTGCTAATTTACTTGGACAATTAAAATACAAAAATGTTTACCATTACTTAATTGAAAACTACAACAAATCACAATAAATGTTCAGTCATATATCCAATCAGCAGTCTCTCATATAGTAAAAAGTCCAACCTTAACAGTTCGAAGTGGTTATGGCTCACCATCTGCTGCGCTGCACCACTGTCTTCACTCTTGAGGTCTTCGGTTCTACTCCCGTCGCGCACCTCCTTGTTGTCCATCGACCCGCAGCAGCAGCAGCCCTCTTGTTTCGCCCTATACTGCTCCGAAGGCAGCCTCACAGTAGACTCTGACGTCACCAAGATGCCTTCACCAGTCTCTCTCCACAGGCATAGCGCCTGACAAATAGCTTATAGTTTATATACTCAGGGCAAACTCCAGGGAGTCAACGAATTACAGGGGTCTAGAAATGGACATTACATCATGCTTGGGACGTGAATTGAGCCTCGTAGGCCGGTCTCGTAGGCTTAAGGCACAGTCACAGAATATTTAGGAATACAAAAGTGAAATAGCCGGTAGGCCAGCGAACTCAGTCACACACGCCAGAAAAATGACTTCCTTGGCCAGAAACATGGCGGAAACACCTACTGCCAATCAGCGTGAGGCAGCTGCTCTGGTAATCGGCAGCCAGGCCAATAGATCGTAACATGCAGGAGCCAAACAGACACGGTGCTGGCATCAACACTTTCGGGCAGCCAATAAGCGACGAAGTTCACCAATACCAAACGAGCCGGCACGTCATTTCGCGTCTGTATTACTATTTAGTCTGTGTCACAGTTGAAACAGGTCTCTATGACGTAGTTAGGCGTGACTACCACCACATAGCCGTCCGGCTTGTGAGTCATGGGATAGTCCATTGTTATTTGCTTCAAGAAACATATATTCGTGGAGGCAAGTACACAGGTCTGTGAACCCGCCAAATTTTCCTTAGTCTAGTATAAATAGACGCAACAATATTTTAATCTGGAGTAGGCGAGGATTTCGCCCACTGTGTTCAAAGTTCACGTCGTCGGCAAACCCGAGCCTAATAAAGCATTAGGTCTGCTTACATCTAACAGTGTTTTGGTATTACGTCAGAGTTTAACAAACTGGAGTGTCTATTCTCACAACGTGCTTATTAGCAGACTGCATAATCTCTTTTCTTAATAATATTTATTTTCGTTTAATAAATAAAGGAGGAGACGAATAACCGGCAATGTATCTTTATAGAAACATTACATGTAACTATTATGTGTGTATTATTGAATGAAATCGGCACTGGGAGTTATTTAATGTCTACTATATGGTGAGAGAGAATTTTATCTTAAAATTTAAATTGTCATAATTATTTCATGGATACTCTTTAATTTTTCGAATACAGTGTACGTAATGAAAGGTACAGTATTTAGCTACGTCCCTATTGAAATATTTTCACTTAGACATTTCCAAAATTTTAGTCGGGATAGAATTAAGAACAATTCACAATAATAAGTGACACGGGCTCTTAACGTGCTTATCCGGTTAGTGAACTGCCATTTCCCTGGCTCCTCTCGCATTCAAAGCTCAGGCGGGTACGGGTTTATACGGTATTATGAATCGCGAAACGCCAGCCAAATCAGCGGCACACATTGCTTCACTTTCTTTACGTTCGACTGCGACGATTAAAATATGAAAATTATGTTAAGTTAATGAATGTGTCAGGGACTGAATAAAATTTGACTGCGACGGTACATTTGGATGCGCAAAGATTCGAATCGGATGGCAGTCGACGGTCGGGTCTTGTCATTATTTCGTTCATCTGTGACAAAACCCAAGCTTGCGGCATTATTGTTAGATATACGGGAATTACGCGGGGTTCTACGACTTGCGACTTGCCGGCTGGACTCCAAAGTCCTGTGTATGGATGAAGAATGGTTTATCGATATTGCATCTCTGATCGTAGGCAATTACAAGCAAAGAGCTGTTAGTCTGCTGTTTATTCTCTACATTTTATGCAGGCTGTCGGAAGTTTTTAGTTTAAAATACATATATAAGTGTGCGCTGTCACGTACGTGATGTGAAAATAGAAATCTTGAACGACGAAATCGGCCCGTATGCTTGTGTTCGCATCCGGATGTTTGTATGATTTATGGTTGTGAGAGGTGGCATTCGTGTGGATGAATGCAGGCTAAGTAGTGACGTGTAAATAGTTTGTCGTAAGTGTTAGTGGAATAAATTACTCAAAAACATGCACTTCTTCAACGTTTAGTGTTATTTCGTTTTGTATTAATTGTGCTTACTGGTTTATTAGTTGAGAAGAAGTGTGTATGTTAACATAATTTAAATTCTATATTGCATTAATTTTTTTTAGATTGACTCTTGATTGCAATTTCCGTAGCTGTAAGGACTACCAAGCCTAATACATTAGGTACGCGTACTGTAAGAACTTCGTACATTGCAAACTGTCTCATCATGCACATCAGTGTTATACTGATACACACATAAATTTAAACATAAAATCATTATTTTAACCTCTTAAAATGCATGCGTCATTCTTCTGCTCTCCTCGCCTGTCCCGGCACATATTATGATCACGGCGAAGGTATCAACTCCCTGCAAGTTTTCCTTTAAACTGATTAGTATCTTGCTCGCCGCTTGTTAGTAAAAAATTAAAAACGTTAGCATGTGACGTATAATCGTCGTGTATAGAATTACTTTACATTGCTTTCAAAAGTTAACGTTTGAGGTCGCAATCTGTAATGTAATAATGCTTGTTTATTTGTTCGTCGTCTACGCGTTCCTATCTACTATTAATTCAGTTTCGTTGAATCTTTGTGGCTAGTTGTGTGTGTGTGTGTTTGTGTGTGTCAGCATAGGTTTCTGGGGGAAATATATACACACATACATACATACATATACATACATGAAAAAAAGAGGCAAGACGGGGTACACGGACAGAACTGGTTACCCAAATAATTTAGTGAAATAATTTTATTTTACAAAATGTTTCTAAAACTGTCGTTAATGACACTTAACATAATTTCTGAATCATTTAAGAGCACTTTTCAAAACGTTTTGCTTTAGAAATATTATTGCATTAAATTGAAACCGGGAACAATGTTGCGGGTACCAGCCACTAGTGTGTGTATGAGTATGTCTGTGTGTTATATATATATATATATATATATATATATATATATATATATATATATATATATATAAACACACATATACTCATATACATGGCACAAATGTTTTGGACGGACCATGAAAAGTGCTCACTTTACCGTGTGAATGTCCTACTATAGTCCAATCACTAGAAAACCATCTGGACACACCTCTTTATCGACGTGACAAGCAGAGCGAATGATAAATAATTCATACGGGATCGCGCATGCTATAAATACTGCGGGTCTCCGCGTGTGCCATCTTATGTGTCGGCGCACTAGCGGAGTGGAGTGGTCGATGAAGCGAAGAGGGACGCTTCTTCGCCAGAACGAGCAGTTGATGAAGCTTGTAGAATTGTACCACCGGTGGATGCATTCACACGTGTCCGTATGACGTGTTGGCGCATGGGGTGTTTGATGGCTGCACTGAAATACTGGTACTGACCTTGTTAAAAAAACTAGTACTGTAGACGACTAACTGGCACAATATGCCTACTGCGTACGACAAAAATAACAGCCATTGTTTTGGGTATTCCGCGTAACAGTTGGTTTTACGGTACCTAGTCGCTGAGACTGTGCTGCACATTCGGCAATCATATATGATTCTGCGCATGCGCTAACCACTATTGCGCCATAGATGCCAAGAGTTGCAGCACTACAAGTTAACTGTTTTAGTTCCCCAACCTAGCAAAACCGTGCAACAGTTTAAATAATAGTTATGTCATTTTAAGCTGGCCGTCTGGGTGAACGAATTTTGCGCTGATTTGGAAGCGATAAGGGTGAGTCAGCACACGCATGGCGTCTCTCCCTCGCCTCTAGGCGCACGTCACTGAACTAGCGTGCAGTCTTCTCGCTGATAATTCACCTTTATGAGGAATTCAGTGGTGACCGTATAAGTTTATAACGTATTCAAGATAAGGTGTATTGTACACGCCTATACATTTTTCAAGATTTTGAGTCAATATATGCATACCTAAATAAAGCCCCGAAAAAACAACAATTTTTGGCTTTTAGAAAGTATGCTTTAATTTTAAGAGTGTGTTGTAGATAAATAAACGCTGGAAACATCAATTGATTTCTACGCTTTTTTCGAAGCCAATATGGATAAAATACTCAATGACAATCCCAGATAATGGTATCGGCCAACTTTATGAGTAAATCTTTATCAAGAATTACTAATTCATTACACGTGATCTCTTGCGCCGCAGTTACATGCACGAGGTTCCGGCGTCAGAGATTGTGCCTCAGAAGTTTGTAACACTGGAAACAATTTTGTTTAAAACCTTAGCTAAAACTATTGTCTAGGATTGCTATTGTTTAACTTTCGTAAATTGGCTTCAAGAAACCTACAGTTATAGATTAATACTCTTAGTGTTGAATTATGTACCACGCCCTCTAAGCGGTGAATTTAAAATATCCCATACGAAAAAAAGTATATCTGGGCCAGATCTGGCCAGATCTGAAATTGGCAAGATCTGGCATCAGGGATAGAGAAACATACACTAACTCATATCTGGCCCAGATCTAGCCAATTTTAGGTAAAACTTTTTTTTTTCCATCTGAGATGTATACACACATGTAATGTTATCTGAATTATATTCCTAATCAGACATCACTCATGTGCGATGAGTAGTTATCGAGTAATTTGGTAACGGCCGAAACTCCGCACGCCGCTCGACGGCCACTACTATAGGTTGTTCACTATGAACTGAGCACTCAGCCGAAGTTGTAATTAATTAAAAATATATGTTATTGGGCCAATAGATGCTAATTTTTGAGTGTGTTGGAACGCTTACACTGGTTTGTAGTTACATGGAAGTTTTCATATCAAAGATAGTAGAGATAGCTGCAATAAAGCTGCTAGAAAATTTTATGCAGTGCTCAGTTTATCGTGAACGGCCTATATCAGTGGGACGGGGAAAGGAGGGGGCGAGCAACCCGAGCGTGTCCGATGATTGCCGAATGTGCGGCACAGTCTCAGCGTCTAGACACAGATGTAGGCGACCACGCGGTCCAGTCAGCCAGCGCGGCGCGGCGAGCTGATGATAGTGGAGTCGACGGGCGGAGGCTTGGTTACGTCAGAGGCCTGCATATCTGCCCGCGCTTTCCCCCGCCGCGGCCCGAGGCGAGCTTGAACTTGGCTTTCTCTTCTTCCCGCGGTGTCCCTCCCCCTCTCCACCCTCTGTTTTTTACATTTCTCCCCGCCAAACTTTCCGGTGAACAACGTCCTCTAATTTTCATCCCATCTGCGTCGCGAGTTGTGACTCTTTGAGCGCTTTTCCAGAGCACATTGCTATCTTCAAGATTAACATCCTGCAGAATATACAACTGTGTTAAACATCAAAGCTGTTTCTTTCAATGAGGAACACCACGGTGACAAAAATAGACGAGGGAAGAGTATCAAAGAAATGAGGGAAGGACGGACAATGGCATTATCTAGGCACAAAGAAAGCCCAAAGTCGGGAGGATCTACCACGAGCTTTCATCCCGCCAAGAACCACATTAGTTGTTCTGCATTCCGAGAAGAAACAGATCTGAGATAGTTAGTGGGACGTTCTCGCGTAGCAATAGAACCACGACGTTGCTCAACGAATAGCTTTCTCGCGCCTACAATCGAATCCTCGCCGTTGTGTTCGGCTGTAGTGAAGAAGAAGTTGAAAGACAGGATGTGCGTGGGAATACCGGCGTCGCTACGGTGTGAGATTCTAAACCTAGAACTTGTTTTGGCAAGACAATCATCTCACGCCTTCGTATAGCTGAGTTGAGTCGCAGGGAGGGCCGGTTCTTTCCGTCTTATTAAATTTCTTAGTTAAATAACAATATTCCTGTGGTACATCATTACAGCAGTACATAACATGTTACTATGTCACACACTACGCCACTAACACACAGACAGTAGGAACAACTGTGACACAGCAACATGATCCTGCCAGCGCGCTATCAATCATACGTCATGTATTGCCAACTGTAGCGCAGAAACGGTGCGTTTTTGGACCTATGTTCATATAATACTTTTTTGTTCCTGTACGCGTGAGGATTGTGTCACTAGAATATTAACATGGAATTTTGGAACATCCTAATTTTATATATATATATGATATATATATATATATATATATATATATATATATATATAAACCAACTGCAGTGCTTTTGTAACCTTGGATTAGTTACATGGCAACTGAGTGATTAGCTTATTGTCTCAACATAATAAATACATAACTTTGTGTGTATCTCGATGTATCTACCAAATAATGCACGGAAATAATTTACGTGTGCACGTTCGCCCTAAACATATGTGGAAAGGTCTAATGGCTAGACACCGAGTTTGCCGTTCTGCTGGCTATTTCACTTCTGTTTGCCTAAATATTCAGTTGCAGTACAGTCTTCTCAAGGTATTATACGAGACATCTTTGAACACAATTGAATTATATCCTGTTGCGGTCGTGATTTTTACCGAACGAAGTGGAGCAGTAGTAAAACACTCGCCTCGTATTCGGGAATACCCGCGTTCGATCCCCGGTTCCGGCCACCCTGATTTCGGTTTTCCAGGGCTTACCTATATCACTCCAGGTGAATGCTGGGATGGTTCCTCAAAAACACGCCCCGGCCGACCCATTGCCTCTTTCCCTCCGTGTATCACAATAAAGGCCTCGCGCTTTTCGAGGACACGTAAAACGCCAAATAAATAACTAAATATAAAGTAGTTTCTTCGACATCACTGTACGGAGTTGTGTTACGGTTGGTTAAAAAAAAAAAAAAAACTATGTTTGGAGTTTATGTATTGAGTTCCCGAACAGCCTGTGTTTGGAAGACTCCCAGGTATGTGTTAGCCTGAACAAAATGCTATGTAACACGTTTTTACTAACTTGCTGGTTGTCCGTTTGTCTGTTTGGTAGACATTGTTAATAGTACTGAAACATTGTATTTATATACGTTTTTATTATAATTTTTTTTTCTTGCCTGTTCGTCTGTTCGGTACAAATGTTGCAATATATTTTAAACTAACTTCCCAATGAGATAAATACTTGAAACTGTAAAAATAACTCAGAACTGGATGTCAATGCGATATTAGAAATACATTGTGAATAAAATACTATGTAAATAATTTTTATACAGCTTTAATACGCTACGTTAAACTAATTTTTCGATAACCTAGAGAATTGAAATTTTAAACACAGATCAGAACTCATTGCAAAATTTTATACACACTACTAAAAAATCACAGACACTAATTATTAAAATAAAAAAAAATAAAAAATAGGATATACCGCGTTTATAAAACGAACTGAAAAGTAATAAATATATTTTCCCTATTAAAGTCTTGTACTATTTTAAACTAAACGAATGTGAGACGCATGTTATATATAATAGAACGGATTGTAAAGAGTAGGTGATGTTGAGAAAACTCACACAATAGTACATGCATCAATTATCTATTGAATGCGGCCCGCGTTTCTTTCGTTTTATATCTTGTTACAAGTGTTTCCACAGGAACAATAATTGTGCACTTTTTAGTCCTCTTTAAAAACGTGGTGTATTAAATTCGTTTATTGAAATATACATCCTTAACACGAGCGATATATTTCAAAATCATTATTTCGCCAAAGCCAGAGAAACTCCTCTCCGTTTACAGGTAACAGGTAACCCGAGGATTACTTAAACTCGCCAGGCAACCCGAAGTGTAGATTTTTGAGAGGGATTGCGTGGTAAATGTACGGCAGAAGTTATTTTAAGGTGCCCAAGAACTTTTTTTTTGGAAATATTTTATGTTTTCATGACTTGAAACGATGAGAAACTTGTTAATAATACCAACATATTTAATGAATAACATTTTCCAAACTTCAGTATAACAATGTTTGTCTCTCACAAATTAAAGAAAAAGTGAATGAAGCATTTCATTACATTTCATCTCAAATGTCCTTTGAAGGCACGTACATGACATGTTGTAATTCTTTGGGCTGACAAAAATACTTCGTCCACAAGTGGTGAGCGATTTAAATACAAGTTTGAGTATTTTTTATAACGTTAAAATTGTTTTGAATAAGTACCGTATAAAAATTTTCAAAGAAATGTTTTGTAATCCTTGTAAAATGAACTGTAGCTTTAACTGGGAAGTAAATTATTGCGTTCAGTTTCATAATTGTATGAAAAATTTCTGCAGGTAATTTTGTTGATTTTTAAAATGCCATTTACTTGATTTTCGAACAATTTTCAGTATAATTGTCATATAACAACCATGAAATATAAAATTTGTGAGACATTCAGAATTTTTTTTTCTCCAAATTGAATAACCTCTATTCAGTTTTTTGGTTACAGCGCTTCGTTCTCGCCCTTCCAACCTATGAAGAAAAATCTAACTTAGTTAATTCCAGATTTATTTGAGAATGTGCAACGTTTTTCTCTGCTACTAATTCGTTGCTTTTCGTATTTACCTGCACGGTAATGGTACTGTTCGAGGAAACAGTTAGTATTATACTTGCAGTAGGTCAAATAAATAAACGATTGGTTGTATTTATTTGGTGACGTGGGGTTAAGTACCCGATGCGCCAGAGTACAGGAGTCAGCCTATAAAATCAATTTCGCACCGACTTCTTAAATTCGCGAGGCGTCACTTTACGTATGCGTGTCTACAATAAAAACAATGATGCCTAGCCAACGTCTTTCGCGTCCGGCACCCGAGACAAGAGTATCTATATTCAATAGTATACAAAACTGATGCCTAGCCGACGTCTCCCGCGTCCGGCACCCGCGGTAAGAATGCCTGCCCCTCGCACAGCGACAAAGCTTCTCCTACTCCTTCATGGAGACAACTCCCAGCCAATCAGCGACCTCCTGACACAATGGCTTATCGTATCCTCAACAACACGCAAACCATTTAT
>PNEQ01107368.1:0-14390 GCA_003012365.1 Medauroidea extradentata | reverse complement strand
GTGCATTTAATGAGTAGATATTGTAGCTAAAATTTATCGGAGCAGTTTAATGTAGTTGTAAACATTGCACGACCCTATGTAAATAAAAGCACGTGGCATTATTTGTGTTTACATCGGCGGAAAGATATAAACTGGCAGGAAATAGAAATTAATCAGGGCTTTTTTGAGTGTTCACTTTATTCCGAATCACCTATAACATTGCTAACTGCTTTGCTTTAGACTAAAGTAAATATTGTATCTTGTAGTGCAAAGCAATGTTTTATTTTGACAAAATTAAACAAATAAATTTCTCAAAACATTACATTTTTTTTACAGTTGTTAACTAGTTTTGTTTCCTTTTTTAGTCTCAAGTGTACTGCAGTTGCATGTTTATTCAATAAATATCACTAATAATAAACAGAGGGAAAAATTTAATTCTTTGACTTCGACTTTATTTCGCACAATTCAAGCTTTGATTCGACTTTGCTTTGCATTTAAAAAGAGACCTTCGCACATGCCTAGTCGACAACAATCTCAGGTTAGCGACACACTTCACTGCCAGAGCTCTGTTTTTGATTTTTAGATTTTACATCTACCATCCCTGTTGAGTGCACTGTAGATATGTATAAGCTTTAAAACTCTCTTGTCCTTCCAAAAAACAACCTCGACGGAAAACAACCTCTGCCTTTTCAAGCTCTTTGGCACGAGTAATGAGTTCCTTTGGAGCTCCATGGTTCTGGCGAAGTGAGCCACAAGTGTGTGTGTCGGCAGCCAACAGTTTTTTGCTGAGACCAACAATGTTGTAGTGATTGTCCTTGAAAAGACAATAACCTTGGCCTTACAGCTCGCTCAAAAGGTCAAACACTATGTCAGGAATGATTTTGCTATCTCCTAAATACACCTGAAATGAATAGCAATACCTACTGACAGCGTCACATAAAATATAAAGTTGTATGCCAAACTGTATTTGATTTGATTGGCATAAAAACTCGGAACTTGACCCTACCTCGCCAAGGAACCATTCTTTCATCAAGTAAGAGCATTTTTGTGGGTGTGTAGACAGCAGAAAACATGCTGACAAAGTGGTCAATAATTGGTTGAATTTTTCCAACTTTCTGTTTGGGTCAACATAACTGTTGCTGCTGAAATGGAGGAACTTGAGTATTTGGAGAAACCTGTTTCTGCTCATTATCTTACTGAAAAAGGAGGTGCAGTAAATTTCTCTAGTCGTCCAGTAGTCTGTCAGTTTCGGTTTTTGCACTTGCCCCATTAACAGCAACAAACCTAGAAACTGCCACATTTCTAAGTTAAACTGGTTTCCAGTTTGTAAATGAAGACACCGAGGTCGTACCTTTTAGTGTTTGAAACTGTTGATCATACAGTAATATGAATTCGTTTCATGCAGTAGAATATCAACTCGTCTGTAAAAATAAAGTTTGAGATACTGAAATGGATCATGGCGTGGCAGTGTACCATCAATTAGTGGTTCTGGGGACATTTTCACACAGCTGAGACCAGTAACTGGTATATCCAAAGGTGATTTATAAATTTTACTCCAATTTTCGTTCGTCGGATTATTCTTCAAACAAGTTTTTCGGTTGGTTTATTGACGTTCCTACAGTGTCCTTGAGCAGACGGGCCGGGATTTTCACTGTCACTTCGACATGAATATGAAGAACTTTCTGATTCACTGACGTAGTGAAAGTCGGAATAACCGCTGCTAACGTCTGTATCGTCATTTTTGTCGCACGAACTGTCAAAAAATTTTGGATCTTCGTGTTTCTGCACATTTTCTGACCGACGCCATTATGCATGATTTTCGATATTCGTTTGTTGCTGCTGAAAGCAACCATTTTATGCATGGGAGATGGGAATCGATAGCTCAAAATACCATTGGTCATCTGAACACATCACATCACGATAGGATTGATTCTTGCCCACTAGGTCATAGAACAAAGTCGGTCGTGTGCGATTGTCGCAAATGCGACGCGCGGTACCATCAAACATATTTTAGATTGTTAGAAATCTTACATGCGGTACCATCAAACATACTTTAGAGCATTGCAAATGTGATATGCAGTACCATCAAACATACAGTCAACTCTCGATTATACGACCCTCTTGAAGTAACATCCCTTTTTTCCAGGAACCTTAGAAAATTTTAAAAAATTTTACTTGAAAGAAAATAGCAGAAAAAGACGTTGCATTTATTTCGGCCGCAAATTTTTGCAGTTATTCCTCGAAAACTGTACGGCCATTGGCGTGTTTGTTCTAAAAATATATGTTGCTGCCACTTCCACCCACACAACGCAATGACCAGCCGGCTGGCCCGAATGCCCCTTCCCATCCCCCGTCCGTCAGCGACCCACCGCCTCTTTCCAGCCACCCAGCGAACCACTCCAATAAGGCAGTTCGCTGACCTCTTTTTCTTCATGTGCGCGCCGTAACTTTTTTGCCACTGAATTCTCGTGCCCTTGGATTAAGCAGACAAAGATAAACATGCGTCAATCACCAAATACCATGAAGCCAATGATCTGACCACAACATCAGCGCCAGACACCAGAAGATTGCAACACAAGAAGTTTCTCTATTCACCAGGAAAACTGAATAAACTATTAAAAATTACCAAAACTCTAAAAAACACATACAAGACATGTGATTATTTGTAATTTTCAGTGGTTGGGTGCGGGTAGAGGCAGTGTACGAAAAATCCTGTGTTGCACACGGTAATTGAGATTATCTTTACCGGCACGCATGAAAGTGAGCTGATAATGGCTAGGGGAAGGGGAGGATTACAGGTTGGATGTCTCCTGGATATTATTTTGTTAAGGGGGCGAGGATATCGACAGATTCTGGAAACACGTTGGAAGTTGTTTCCCATGCTGATGTTTGGGAAGATATGTGCGGGAGGGAGGGGTCATAAATACCGGCCATAAGACAAGCATGTAACTGCAGCTGTCACTGTTTTGTCATCTACAAAGAGTAAGATTTTGCTTCATTATAAAGAAATATGGGGTAGACAAACTGTGTACCGTATGTAGTAGTGCTTACAGGCTTAAGTTGCTCTCCAAAGTACGCTGTCACATTTTTCAATAGCTTTAACTTTTCTTTTGGGAAATTGTTGCAATTTTTTGATGGTACCCGAGATTATATTCGTTAAATTGTTACCTTAGCAAAATCCAGGGATTGTAAAATTGGTGATCCAGTGAACGTATATGTAGCAATCTTTGCCTTTACCATTACAAAAGTTGGAAACACTCAGTAGAGGCAATCACAACAAAACAAGCTCAGTAAAATACTGTACATACCTGTAAGTCCTTGTCATCGTCGTCACAGTCTGATTCAACATCAACTGGAACATCGCACTGGATCACAGAATCTTCTTCATTAGCGCTACAAAACACAGAGTGGTTACTTTCCCAATACCTCACAGCTACGTCTGTGTATTTTTATATATTGCATAACTACAATTCATTAACTTTTCAACCCTGACTTAAACATTTTCCAAAGTAAGGTAAGCAGGCTTCACATCTCATTGACAGCAAAGTCATTATAGATGGAGTTGAGAGAGGAGTCGGCTATGACCTTTGTTAAGGAAACATCCCAGCATTCGTCCGGATCAATTTCGGAAAACCACGGAGAACCAAAATCAGGTTAGCTGGAGCCGGGGATTGAATCCGGATCCTCCCGAATGCGAGGCCAACATGATACTGTTACGCCATCTTGCTCGATCATACTCCAAAAGTAAGCAAGAATGAACTCATCAAGGAACTGTCTACTATTGACAACGGGGACACCTAATTTATATTAAGTCATTACAAATACAAAACTCTCTTCTTTCCCTATCAGCGACACCTTATTTAATGTTAATTTACACACTAACAACAAAAAGCAAAATTAGATACTTTGTATTACCTGTAAAATTAAAAGTAAAAACAACTAGTAAAAAAATTAAAGACAAAAAGCAGAGAAAAAATTTAAGTTCTATATACACTAGACCCCCGATTTTACGAACCCTGGATTTAACGAAGGAAGCGATTCTACGAATACAATCTAAGGAACCCTCAAAAAATAACAAAATTATATGACAAAAAAATTTGTAAGGAATTACGTTGACAATGAATAAAACATACCGTATCTAATTCACGGCATTAAAATATGAATTGTCGAGTTGCAGTTATTACTTGGTAAGTCACAATATAAAAAATAAAACCAAAATAGCGAAAATCTGTTAAAAAATGTGGCAGTGACAGTTTGAAAACCGTGCGAAGGCGGCGGCGCCACCGCCGCCTGTGCCAAGCTGGCCGGCCTGTCTGCAACAACAACGTATTCGGATCTATATTGAGGTCGTACTATAGATGCAAAGTTCAAGCGCATGCGCATATGCTCATTTAACTATAGTACAGCCTCCTTCTAGGCTGTTTCACGACGTCTTATATCTCTCTCGTCTCACACCGAATGAGTTTACTTTCTTACACGAACCCTATAAATAATAGCGTGATATTTTTCTTTATTGCGTTAACACCATACGTACTTAAAACAATTAACTTGGCGCATAATTTGCTTAAACAATGCGTTACTGCGTGTCGTAAAACGTGGGTTTCACAAGTGAGCACGATAATAGCTCTACCTATTATCCAAGTGTAGAAATATTTGTCTCCGGGTATGTCGAACTTGGAAATTAAATAGACGTTCGTGTATTACGTAATCCCGGAACTCCTAATTTATTTTTGCCGCATATACTGACTGTGAAAGTGATTATTTTCAATCACTTACACATGTAATTCTCGACGATTTTAGGTAAGAACGTCACAAAATGGCATTTTTGGAACAACGTCAGTATATGCTACGGTGCCGCTATCTATCTGCCATCTTGTGAACGTTCGTACAGTTGCGCTATCTGTCCTCTCTGCACGCTACTAGTATCTACGTTCTTGTACAATTCATCAACAACGTAGTGGGAATGTTTTTACGTTAAGTTATATAAAACTGTGCAATGAATAAATACATCCGCTTATTCCTTCTTTCTTTGGTGAATAATTTACAAGGGCATTTTACTAGTAAGGAATGCCTACTTTTTTTTTCACGAAACGCTACGCAAATCGGGCTATTCGCTCGTCAGAAGACACTCGGAATCTCGATTTTCTATTTTTTTTTACGACAAAGGTCGATTATATCTATTGTTTAGCGGTGTTCTTTTGATCGTAAGACGTCTGCCTATTGATATAAATTTATATATAAACTATTACTTGCGTTATTTTTCCGTTAAATGCTACGGAAGTCGGTCTATTCGCTCAAGAGACGAAACTCGGAATCTCGATTTTCTCATTTTTTAAGGAAAAGGATTGGTCATATCTATTATTTACCGGTGTTCTTTTGATCATAAGACGTCTGA
The DNA here is from genome assembly GCA_003012365.1 of Medauroidea extradentata. Taxonomy (NCBI): domain Eukaryota; kingdom Metazoa; phylum Arthropoda; class Insecta; order Phasmatodea; family Phasmatidae; genus Medauroidea; species Medauroidea extradentata. Next base: position 9,016 of record PNEQ01107368.1, on the reverse strand, counting down.
CTATTGATATAAATTTATATTAAAACTATTACTTGCTTTATTTTTCCGTTAGATGCTACGGGAGTCGGACTATTCGCTCGAGAAAAGACACTCGGAATCTCGATTTTCTCATTTTTTTGGGGACAAGGGTCGGTCATATCTACCCATCAACAGTGTGACGTCTGACTACTGATATCAATTTATGTTTACAATATTACGTTAATTAATTTCCCGCAAAACGCTACGGAAGTCGGGGCCTAGAGACACTTTGCAGAAAAAAATGCACTTTTAAAATTTTCTGTTATGGAAAAGGGGGTGGGCGGGGCAAAAATAAGCCGCTATCGAATTTAAAAAGGTAGCGATTTTACGAATGCGATGAGAGGAACCGTGAGTATTCGTAAAATCGGGGGTCTAGTGCATACGGTACAATTTGATTAAAACTAATAATGTATAAAAAATGCAAGCCCATATAAAATGAAAAGTTATCACTAAAATACTCTGCCCTCTAGCAGCAAATATTCAGAGTTTGTAGCAACACAACTCTCATTTGTTTAATACAAACAGTACATTAAATTATTTTAGTGTTTGCAACATGACCAGCAGATATGGCTATAACTCACAATGTCAACACGACTAACCTGCTGCCGTGACAGGTGTCAGGTTTCATAAGTGATGGAAGTGCAGTGTCACTATCCACGTACTTTTTCATGGAGAAGACCAATGGGATTGCCAGTGCATCAGCCAGCTTCTCAGCTACTGAGTTATGCATTGTGTATCTCTTCACTTGGATGATGAGACACCTGCAATGCAATAGACAATAGATCATACAATAAAACAAAGAACCTGTCTTCTATACATCACTTTGCATGACTAAGAATTCTGTACCATTAATAAAATTCTTTCTTTGCAATTTAATTCTAGACTGAATAAAACTTTTACACAAGTTTATATACAGTACTTAACATATTTTCAAATTTGATAAAATACAGGTGCAGTATAATGGAAATGAAATTACCATCACACTAAATGTGGCAAAACTATCCACAAATATTACAGAAATACAATAATTCTTAAATTCGGAAGACTGCAAGGTACACACAGAACTATTTACATTCAAAACCCAAGATAAAAATCGGGCTAGAACTTAGTTCGTATTAAAAAGCCAACGAGACATTATCTATACGACTAACAAAGATAAAGGAGTTCCCATTTTCCATTCAAACTGTCATCTTTCCTTTTCACTACTGTAGCAAGGTTATACAGTGAAAGCTGATTATAAAGAGTAGTTTTCTTCCAGTATGTTATAATTTTAGATCACACTTTTCCACATGGCTTCCTTACATTTCAATAAAATTTTTTTGAGCTATCACAACTCACTAAAATTGTTTATTTATTTATATTTCTAATTAGGTTGTATCACTTGTAAATTTCAGTGTGCTGTAAGTATTTTTTGGGACAACAGAACCCCGCAAAGGTGTATGCCCAAAGTATTTGGGCTAAAATCTTTCAGAACTGAAGATTTAGAGGCAAACTTTATCAGTGCACACATAACACACAGGAAGCCACAGACAGCGCACCTGGGCAACTTCTGGACGGTGGTGCTGACGCTCCTCTCAGAGTGGCCACACTTGCCGCAGGTCAGCTCCCTCGTGTCTACCTTCATGTAGTCGTCCACAGCATCCTGCAGGCTGGGGCTGCTGCCCTTGTTGCACGGTGGGATGTCCACGAACAACACCAGGTGGTCCTGTCTCTTGTCTGCGGTCTCTTTGCACCTGCGGCCAGCATCACTATCATCACTCCACTCCCCTACAGCACCACGTGTGTGTGCTAACCAGCTGCATTCAAGTTAAAATAAGTAACAAGTATTCACAAACAAATAAACTGAATACCACCAACATTACAATGTAAAAGCCACACAGCACACACTTGTCTTAGATACAGTCAAACATCATTAATACAAACCTGAGGGGACCGAAAAATATGCAGTTTGTAATAATGAGGTTTGTATTAACATGTGTTTACAAAAATACAAGAAACGGTAGGTCCTAGACAGTTGCAACAAGAGGACATTTTTCGTCACACAGGCCCTATTATACAATACACCGTCTTAAATTGTTCACATATCCTGATGTTGACAAAGTTGTATGCAATTAGAGGGTAGCCACCCCCGCTATTTTCATAAGGGAGGAAGGTATCAACCAGACTTTGCTGCTGGTTTGAAGATCCCAATAGCATTAAGCAATCCTGAAAATATTATATTGTTATGTCAGTTAGTTTCCGATATTTGGGAAAATACGGTTTCCAAATTTGATATATGGGGGCTCATAACTCCCTTAATTTTATATTTAGGTTGATAGTGCATAACATGATTTTGTCTTCTTTTTTCGAGAGGAACACACATGCGAAGTTTGTCTCCCAATTTAAGAAACACCCTGTATATTGTCTTCGAATGGCGAAAAACATAAACAGCGGGAAAAAATAAGATGATTATGATGACATATGTGAGAAAATTAAACGTTGCACTAAATAAATGGCAAACAAACGAGATCTGAAGAAAAAAGTGCAAATTGCAGGAAAACTTAAATAATGGTAACATAAATAATGGTTGGGCATGTCTACTTTGTGGGCAGCCATGATTGTCTTTTACTGTTCGCTAGAACAGTTCATTTTAAATTTACTTTGTATGCTTAACTTAATTTAAAAAACTAACGACATATATGTCTAAATTTTGGGTTGTGGGAGAAGATATTTAGAGCTATGGATGCAGGAAAAACCATACTTATGAAAACTACTGATGTGGACTTCTTAAACATTGTTTTAATTGGAAATTTTTCGGGACCAACAAAAATTAACTATAGATACGGGAAAACTATGGAAATGAAAACGAGTATCTTCTGTGTAAATATGTAACTAAATTTACATATATACAGTATTTACTCGAATACCCCTCGCCTTTGAATAAGCCGCGCACCCCCGATTTTTTAGAGAAATTAAAAATTTTTGAAAGTGCCTCGCACCAAAACTTTGAAAGAAAAAAATGACAACATTTATTTCACAGCAAATAATTTGTACTGGTTTATAAATAGGTAAGTCACTTAAACAATCAAAAAAATAAAGTATCTCCATAAAATTTGTAGGCCTAGGTCTCGGCCTGATGGCTGATCAGCATCTCTTGTAGGCAAAGTTTCTTTCTGCAACACCCGTTTTTATAAATAATTTTAGTATGCATCATAATTGTTAGTACGTCAATGACAATAACGTAATTAAAAAACTTAAGGGTGGTATTTATTGCATCAGACAGGTGTTGAAACTGTTAAAATGTGACAAAACAAATGCAAATGGCCGCATTTTCAACTTTGTTTTGTTTACATTCGTTATTATACAGCCATGTTAATCACTGATACTTTCCGAAACATCAAACTTTCTTCCGGCAGCACGATTACCCGTTTGTTCCGCTTCTTTAATAACTTTTAGCTCCTCCGCAACAGTAAAAGATCGTAAACGCATCCCATTCGTAGTCATTTTACTCACAGTCACGTGCTGTAAATATACGACTGAGCGCAGCACGTGTACCGGAACTACGATGCAAGATAACAGCCCTCAATGGAATGCGGCGGCGCTGCCACGTCGTGCCTTGATGCGGTGTTGCCAAGTCGTGCGGTGATACAATAAAAAAAAAATATTTTGAATAAGCCGCGCAACAAGCTTTTTTAACATAGGTTTCATGAAAAATTGTGCGCAGGGTATTCGAGTAAATACGGTGTATGTATATATATGTATATACATTCATATAAAAAAAAACATCATAAGATAAATTTAAAAATTACTGTGAAGTCATAATATCTAGATAGTTAACATATACATTGCCAGTTATGGTTATGTCCTGCATGTGCTCACTTAGTACACGTTGATGTTTCCTTGAGAGTGAACCCAACATTGTCTGTGATAGGGTTAGTTATCTTCTGTGATGTATTATCACCGTCAGTGATCAAGTCCTCCAGCGATATCTTCTCCATTACACTCTGCTTCTCAGTCAAGATGGCCTTCTCGAACTCATCACGGAAACAGTCGAGCAGTCGCACGAGGAACTCTGCCGCGTCCTGCTGACAGCGGCCAAGGAACACCTTGTCCAGGCTTCCCAACGTCCTAGACAGCGTTCTGCACGAAGAAGTGATACGTTGAATATATTATTCACACATATTTATTCTATCATAATTTAAAGCTAGTTATAGAAATTGTTACAGCAGTAAAGTATGAACATCATGAGCCAATAGGAGTACCATATGCGACGTGTGTGTTGTAACAGGTGGTGTACACAGCAGGACTACCAACAAGCAGATGAACGTGCTTACAACAAGGAGGATCTGATGACTGGCAGCTTCCTCTTCTGTCGAGACTTGACAAGCAGCAGGAAGGCACTGAGAACCTTGGCGGTGCCGGTAGCTTTCATGTGACCGTCCAGCTGCTGGAAGACACACACCACGTCCCTCACCAGGGGCTCCAGCCCCAGTACCGCCTGCAGCGTAGCATTCATCCAGCACTTGTTGCTGCCCGCAGGGTTCGGGAACCTACAGAAATGTCCTGTACTCAGAACCCACAGTGCAGTTCATACACACACTTCCTTCTTTAATCATGCAACTTGAATCTGTTTTACTAACATGTTATGTTGCATCCCTGCAAACCTCAACTTTATTAAGAGTTGCGGGTACTTGACGCATAGACAATGTAGCATGTCTTTTGTATGTAAAAGTGCTTAAATTACTCCTGTTGCAGTCATCTAAGAACAGAAATACACTTGAAACTAAACTCCTACAATTTTAAAAATTCTACATGATTATTAAAAACCTGATTTTGGTGCCACTCAAAATTGCTAAAAACAGTTTCTTAGATAGCTGTACTTCCAAAAATTAAAATTTTTAAAATTTTACAGTCTCAGCACAGAGAAAAAAAAACATACAACAAAAATCTTGCATGCCAATTTTGCACACTGTGAAAAGGCTGTACGCTTCTTGCCTAGCATTGAACTTTGGCTATTACTGCTCTGCTGTTCCCACACGTCAAATGGGGACGTTTAGACCAGTATACAATACTCTCAGGAGCACAAGTCAATTGAAGATGCATCTTCCCATAGCCTAAATACATGTAGTACTGCCCAGTCCACAGATGCTGCTCTAGTCTATTAAATGACGGGACTGTGAAAACACTCAAAACAATCTGCTTCCCGGGCAACTGTGTATATTTATCTACCAGCAGTCCCCTACTCACGCATTTCTGTCTGAACTAACAGTGACTACCAGTCTAGCAACGTATTTCCCATACTGTCTTTATTTGAAATATTAAATCGAGTACGTACCTATAGTAGCACAAACTCAAACAGCAGTAAATTATACGGAAAGAACAATTCAGAAGGAAATGTTTCTATAAGTGATTAATATTTGTAAGTTAAAGTATGTATCAACTACAAACTTGGAACACCTATTATCCAGACAACTTTAAAGCAGCGTAATCTGTACACAATTACATACCAGAACACACCATTAACTACAGGTCTCAATCATAAATATCTACATCAACTTTCCCTGTATGCAAATTATAAAATATTGTCGAGTCCACACATAAAGATTATGTAAGTTTTTGGTTATTTCCTAGTACCACCCTGCCAAAGTAGTTGGATAGAAAAATTAATTAGAGTGTATTTCTGTATTCTGGAGGCGTGGTTTTGTGTATTGGTCACATCTCCAGGCCAGTGGTCCAACTACCACAGCTTATTTACAGTTTATTAATTGTTTATGAAAGATTGTTAATTTAGCTACAACAGATTTACTTTATTTTACATATATTTTTTTATAACAATATATTAAAGTAGCTTACCCTATGTGATGGGGTTCCTTATCAAGACAAGTATCTTGCCTGGCTTCACATTTCTCTGCACTGGAGATTGTCCCTGCAAGCGAAGTGCTGGGTCCCGCTACTTCATCTTCAAACAACTCGCAGGTCCGAGAAGGTCCGGGTGTGCTGGCCTGTTTGATGGGCGAGAAGTCCGCATCACTAAGAGACTCTATTATACCTTCGATGTTGAGCTGACTTGCTCCGCTCTGCACCGCATCTGCATCTATGTTCTCTTTGTCGTCGTCATCGGTAAAATCAACACTAGAAAAATTAACTTTCGGAGGGTTTTCCTCCCGGGAAGTACCAAAGTCCAAACATTGTCTCGCATTTGTATATATTTTGGGCAGAACTCTGCCGAACTGTCGTAGGCTCGAGTTGGATGACGTCGCAGAACCTCGCAGTTTGCCCAAAGACTTGCATCTCTCTTGGGCATTGTTATTTCTCTTCCACTGCTCTGTTTTCACCTTCCAGGTCTGCCCGCGCCTCTCCGTGCGGACGACAGGTGTCCGTGCCGCGTCTTCATTCTCCAAAATCGACAGAAGCGAACCCTTGTTGCTATTCTTTGGCTGAAAGCACTTGCTACTTGCCTGTTTGGTCTTAGTGGGTGAACATTCATTTTCAACTCTGCTACGCTTTGGAGACTGGAACAATTCACCTTCAGTTCTGAAATAAAACAGTTTGAAATAATTAGAATAATATATAAATAAAATGTTGACTTAGCACAGGGTGAAAGGTTTGAATACTACTAGCCTAAAACTAAATAAATACTTAAAAATAGAAGAGAGTCTAGTGAACATACTATCAACACATTACTGTCCCACCTTAACAAAGCCTATTGCTTCAGCGTTTACGGTTGGGTAATGGGTATGGGCGGTCAACGGTTGGGGGAGTTAATTTTTTAGCTCCAGTCTCAAATGGTCTCAGGGTTGATCAAAACATTTAATTCAGGTTTTCTCTTTCAAAATTTTGGTTTTACTTTACTATTTGACTTCAGCAAACTGGTATGTGATAGTAAAATAAAAAATTACTAAACAGTCTACATCAAACATTTTTAATAATCTGACAAAATAAATGCCCGGTGGTAAACGTACTCTAGTTTTTCTCACTTATTTTCATTCCTCTTCCTAAGCCCTCTAAGTTAATGCCTCTGGCACAAGTAAATTCTACTCCCTACTGCTGATGTGGCCAACATGGAATGTCTCCACAATATGCTCTCCACACCCTCTGTGTCTTGCTTAGCATGGATAGGGGGGATGACGCAGTTGCTGGGGGAGGGAGGAGTTGATTCTTTGCTGTCATTTAAAATTGTATTTAACGTAATAGACATTGTCAACAATATAATGATAGTAATAACATCATCCACACAATACTAGAGTACATAACTGAGGTCAAAATATACATTAGAGAATGCATAAGAACACAGCTACTTAGGGATACTGTCTTAGGGTGTCTTAGGGCGGAGAAAGCCAGTAGAGGTGTGTGTGGAATTAGGAGTACACGAGCTGGAGAAGTTACAAAAACGGGACGCAAGGTGAGTGAAGGTTAAATGGATAAGACAAGGGCATGCTGGTGAGAATCAAAAGAATATTCAGTCTGGAACTAAAAGGAATAGAGAGGGAGGATGGGCATATTTGAGCTGCTAATTAACTAACGTGGCATATCCAGGAAGAGGGAATAATAAAGACAAGGCTCAGAGGGTGCAGAGGAGAATGGAACGAGGTAGGCAGCACTCTATGCTTAGGGAGGTGACACAGTGGAATTTGACTGACAAGAGGATTTGGAGAGCGTGAAATAGGTTGCCATGTTCCGTTTATGTGTACAACTAAGTAGGCCCTAACTTAATTTTTTTTGGTGACTCCCTTCCAGCCTGTCTGGAGAGATGGAGGCTAATAATAAAAAAAAAAAAAAAAAAAAAGCCTTAGTTAACTACGACTAATTTGAATATGTGGAAAACTACGATAAACAGTATTATGAAGAAAATACACACTTAACAAATAATAATTCACACTTACAGACAGGTTATGCCTGGTGACAAGTTTGAACTCCTCTTTCACTCTAACTCCAGGCTCCTCCTGAACGACGCAACTCTCTCAACCCTCACCAGCTGCTCTCTTAGCATGTTCCACTCCCTCACCAACCTAGCCAATATTAACTGCCTACCCCTCTCTGTCCTCTAATAAACTATTTAGATCTTTTCACTGTCGATGCCGCGCCCTCTGCAATCACCCCTGATTAACTACAAACCTAACCTCCCCCATTCATCCTCTCCCATCACCTCGCCACATTGAACAGACTTCTCCACTCTTCGTCTGTCCAACCATTCTTTCATCATCACTGATGGCCTGCAGTAATACGTTTAGAGAAAACTGAACTACACGAATAAAAATAAATAGACAAAAAATAAGCTACTTAACATTAAAACAGTAAACTCAAATGTTATTACAATACTCACTTTTGATATACTGTCTGATACTGATCGCAAAACCTTCTGACGTTGGCATTCTTGCCTCCATAAAAAGTACAGCGGTCAATACCTTTATTTAGATAGTTATTCTCCCTTAATCGTGATTCTGGCATGCAATCCTTTGTCGTCAACATCAGCTGTGGACCCATATTTCCAGGAGTCACTCCGGAACTCGTAGGATGACACTGTCACTGTTATCTCTCCCCCAAATCCATATATTTTTATAAATACACAGTAAAAATTAATAAAATGAGCAAATAATGTTTAAAAATATACAGCAACAACACCTTCCCTCGCAATTTCTCACAAATTATTTTGGCGCCTTAACAACTGCCTGACCTTTGGCCACATCATAGAATACATAGTGAAGCAGTCCATCTGTCCATGCAAACAATGCGCTGCAACATTTGAGATGTATAATAATTTATTTTTTTAATACGGAATAATAATAAAAATAAATTATTATTCCGTATGCACGTAGTTCCAGATATATCTTGTGAAAATATTGCAGACTTTAGAAGATGCTTGTCATTACAGGATTGGATTGGGGTCATTCAGGGTGCAACTGCCAATGCAAAATTCAATGTTTTTCATACTATATTTATTCAGCTTTTTAATGAATGTTTTCCTGTACGATATGTAAACAATTCGAGTAAGACTATTAGCAAACAATGGTTAACAAAA